>JAODAL010022526.1:0-64527 GCA_025379985.1 Phyllomedusa bahiana
AACACCCACTGTTATAAAAAAACGCTTTCCTAATCTTTTTAAACCCCCGAACTTAACCTTTTTTTAAACCCCTGGAAGATCTTTTTTCTTTTTTAGCTTTACTTTTTTTTTCAAATTTCAGGGCATCAATTTTTGAAATGACAGATTTCTTTCCCCATTTTCATACCTTTGAGGAAAACCAATCCTGGATCCCAAATTTCCGGGGAGTCCTCTTCCCCATTGACCCCCGTTTTTTAAAAACCCAAAACCCCTCCCCCTCCCAAAATATACTTTCACTCTTTTTTTTGAAAAGGTTTTTTTTTTTGGGCCCCCCTTACTTTACTCAAAATACTTGCTCGATCTTTCCCTGCCCCGTTTTTTTGTGTCCTCCATACTGCTGCAGAGGGAGAAAAATCACGCTCAATCCCTTACCCCCTCTTTGCACTTTCCCAAACTTTTAGCCCAAGGGGACCTGAACCGGGGGGGCAATCTCTGCTCTGGTTTTCCCCGCTGCTCCCGCTTGGTTTTTTCGTCCGGCTCTGTTTCCGCTATCCCTGCTGATCAGGGGTGCCACGCCCCTGAAATTTGGGGTCTGGGCTGCCGCTGAAATCCCCTTGTCTGATTTTCAGCAGGGAAAAACCCCCGTCATTGATCTTCCCCCTGGGGGCTTTGGTGGGAAAGGCTCGGGGAAACGGGCTGCCAGCTATCTGACCGCAAAAATTGCGGGCATTAGCCATGCGGTTTCCAAAGGGGCCCTTGCTAAACAAATTCTGGATTTTAAAATATCTCATGTTTGCCGGACGGGCTGGCAGCAAGCGGATTTAGACTACTGGATTTGAACTTATGCGGTGTTTGACGTATCTGGGGGTTTTACTATCTGATTTTACATTGCGGCTGGCGGGGTATCTGGAAATTAGGCTATGCTGGATGTTGGCATATCTGGGGCTTGAAATATTCTCTGCCGATGTATGCTGGGCGCAGACTGTCTGTGCTGGACTTCTGGACGTGCTGGCTTACTTTGGCTGGGCTCAACTGACTGTCATCAGGCTGGTTTTGCTGGGTTCATGACTGGGATTAGGCAGGTGGGGAGTCAGCTCCACAGACCCAGTGAAGCAGAGCCATTTGCTGTAATGCTCTGCCCATACCATGCCGCATGCACCCCCGATATTCCTGCCTCTTACATACCTTCCTCCTGCCCAAAAAAACAGATTTCATTCCTGCTCTGTCTATAGACTAGCCAGCGATCCCTGCATTGTGCACCAGGACCGTTTTTTTTTTGGGCTCCCGCTCCTCATGCGCTCTCGCTGCCTCTGCCCGCCTCCTTACTTCTTCTGCCTTCCGCGGCACTTCGTGGGAGAGCAGTGGCCCCCCACATCTCTCCGCTCACAACTTCCCCCGCGTCCCCAATCAAGTGCTCCTGCTCCCGCCGCTTGACAGTCTGCGTTTCAGCTGCTGCCTGCTGCAGTGTTCTTATTACCGGCTGTTAGGTGCTTGCTGGACACTCTGTCACTGCGGTCGGCTTCTTGCTGTGAGTGGTGGCTGCATCGCTGCACCTCACGTCCATTCATCCTCACAGCTTCCCGTAAGAGCATCCACGGTTCTTCTTGCCAGACACCGTTTCCCCAGCCTCCTGCTAGGACCTCAGGCCGACCGGGGCTTCCTGGAACCGCCACGCTTCGATCAGGCAGCTGCCTCCCAAATGGTAGGAACACAGCCTTCCACTTGCTCCACGAGCGGACCTGCACAAACACACACACACTGTTTAGGCCCCTCTCTTTCCACTCCTCCTCTCCCCCCCCCCCACAGTGTGAAAGTGCACTGAGGGTGGAGAATGGAGAACACAGTGCTCCCCTTGTACTGGGAACTCCCATAGAACAAAATGGAGAACACAGCGCTCCCTTGTACTGGGAACACCCATAAACAGAATGGAGAACACAGAAGCTCCCCTGTACTGGGAACACCCATTAGAACATAATGGAGAACACACGCTCCCCGTACTGGGAAACTTCCATAGAACAGAATGGAGAACACATCCTCACCCCTGTACTGGGAACTTTCTTAGAACAGAATGGAGAAGGAGAACACAGTGCTCCCCTATACTGGGAACTTCCTTAGAACAGAATGGAGAAGGAGACCACAGTAATTCCCCCTTACAGGGGAAATCCCAAGAACAGAATGGATAACACAGTGCTCTCCTGTACTGGGAACTCCACATAGAACAGAATTGGAGAACACAACGCTCCCTTGTAACTGGAAATCCATAGAACAGAATGACGAACAAGACGCTCCCTGTACTGGGAATTCCCATAAAACCGAAAATGGAGAACACAGCGCTCCGCCTGTACATGGAACTCCCATAGAACAGAATGGAGAACACAGCGCTCCCCTGTACTGGGAACTCCTATAGAACAGAATGGGAGAACAGTGCGCAAGCGAGAATGGTTGTCTATTCTGAGCTGGCACTTTTTGGGGCCTGTTCCCACCTTTGGGACCTGCTCCTATTAATATGCCATCAAAGTCTGTGGTGGGAACACCCTTTGGCAGACAGGAACAGGACGACATGCTGTTCTTAGACTGTTTTTATCTGAGACCTGTCAACCCATTAATGCTGAGTTTCAATAACTGTGAATTAGGAAAAAGTTGTCAATCAGGGATTGGGGGCCGTGGGGAGCCAGAATTTCATGAACACGTCGGACTCTGTAGTCTACAGTTAATCACCTTTATGCTCCTACAGATGAAATCCGTGTGTCTGTCAGTAGACTGACTGCCTTTAAAATAGTGGACATTCCCTACTATACACAATAATCCACTTTTGGTTTCTCACTCACATGTGACCTTCTTACTTTACCAGAGGTCAAAGAATGATGCGGCACAAACCCTGAAATGATTAACTTCAGAATGTGTTCACCATGTCACCATATACCATTAAGGGTACGTTCACACAGCGTAATTGGCACATTTCGGTGCACATTTGTGCTTCAATACGCCTAAAATGTGCCCTGCAATTACGGTCATTCATGCTCTCATAGAGAGCTATGAATTATGTCTCTGTCTCCCATGGCATAAAATACACGCGTATTGTACGCCGGGAGAGAGAAGTGACCTGTGACGGAGTTGGAGTTGGTGCCTATTTTGCAGGAGTCAGGGTCGTCATAAAATGGACCGACTCCCAAAATATATAATAAGTTGGTCCAGTTAGTTCGATGCATAGAGCAAGAGGACTTTGGTCCTGCCAGTGCTACTGCTCCCAGGTCTTCAGACTCATAACATGAGGAGTGTAATTGATAACCTGGAGCAGGCAAAGCGCTGCCCCAGGGGAAAAGATTCTGCTCCCAGGGCAAACAGATTTCAGCAAAATGTTTCACCTGCTTTCAAAGAAGTAGAACAGTTCAACCATTCATCAAAACTGACTGTGCCTGAGGCAATTCCTTTATACCCTGACATTGTTAGAGATGTTGCCCCTGTGGTCGCCGCTTTGCCCCCACTCCAAGTTAGTATAGAGAGGCCGTTCGCTAGCCTGGAAAAAATGAGATCAGATGTGAGGTCATGTATGCAGGATCTGATGGAGGCGATACTATTTCTCAGAACAAATTCAGAGACTCCACAAATGTTCCTGCAGTGTTTTGCATATTTACATTTTTTTGTCTTCTTAAGTCATATCCAATACAAATATATTTACACTGATAAGCAAAATGGTAACATTGTTTGAACTTGTGACTTTCAGGCTCCATATCTCTCCATCCACTACAGCTTTGTACATGAGGCTACTGTTATTTTATATACAGTCATCTTACCGATCTTATACATAAATTTGACTTGCAAGTATTTAGCATCTGCTTAGTTCTGCAGATTCTTTCCTGTTACTGCATTGTTACTGTTTTACCCCTAAAAATCAAAATGTTATTTTTTATTATTTTGTTAGTATTTGGGAATTCCACCTTTGGCTTTCAGCTCTGCCTGAATCCTGGGTTCTGAATCAGATTCAAGCATGTCTTGACCAAAATCTGATCCCAGGTCTCTTCTACACGTTCCCAATGTTGGTGCAGACTGGACTTGGATACAAATACAGCTTTTTCTTCAACTTACCCACAATTTCAAAAGATCAAAAAATTTTTTCCCTTTTGTTGTCAGTGTCTGTTCTCCCAAAATGCTTATTTTTGTATCAAAAGGTGAAAAAACAGGTGATTTACCGTTTTTACGAAAAAGTTATCACAAAAACTGGCCTGTTGGGGAGTCGGGAGTCGGGTTTTGGGAAACTGAGAAGTCGGAGTAGGGGCTTCGGATTGCCGACTCCACAGCACTGGTGACGGCGCTAACCCATTGCTGATAATGAAAATGAATGGGCCCGGCAACCCCCAACCCCCTCTGTGAAAAAAAGTGTGCTTCAAGACCCTGGGTATTGCGGTGTGAATAGTACGTGCCGCAATACGCCATGGGAACATACCCTAACCCATGTAATTCAATAAAAAAATCATTGGGCATGTGCTATGCATTGGCATCTGTTATATAATAAGGTAGTATACTATATATAACCACTTTTTTAATTTTTAGTAACTCTATTCATCGTTGGTTGAGCAATATACTGTACCGATCAACAGGGTTTGGGGGCCCAATTAGCGTGGGAAAACACTTGTTCTCCTTTTTCAATTAAAAACGGTGTAGTGACATGGGGAGAGTGTTTTTTTTAAAGGGCCCCAAAACCCGGGGATTAAAAAAAGAGTCCCCATGGGTTCCTATCAAAAAATTGACTTAGCCAATGCTCCTTCCCCGGGGCTGAAAAACAAATGCAAACAAGAAAAAACAACAGCATAAAGCTTTATAGGGGTTTTCCGGTATTGTAAAATAACCAAAGGGGGGATCGTATTTTTAATCCAGGGCCTCTACCCACCCCAGTATTTTCTCTGAAAAGATGAGGGCAAAAACCCCCAAACCTGCCCCGCAGAAAAAAACCTAGTTGGTTCTAATCCCTTTCTCATTGCAAAGCTCAGCGAGTCGAATGGGAATTGAAGATCCAGTAGGTCCTAGCTCATTTCCCATGATCCCTTTAGAATAAATTAAAATTTTGTTGAAAATGATATTTTCATGGGGCCTTTCTCTAATGAGGGTGTTACCACTAGAGCTTCACCCATAATCGTATTTACTCTGACCGGGGGCAACGCCAAAACAGCTGCCCCATAGATAAATCCTATTGGCTTTAACCCCTTTCTCTTGAAAGGGTTCATTGTTGATGTGATTGGGGTCCTTAGGTGGCGCTCATTTCCCATGAGCCCTTTAGAATATATTTAAATTTTAGTGGAGCGACTGTATAAGTCTCCATGGTGCCTTTCCCTAATGAGGGATGTTGCCCCTTTTGAGCTACCCCTGATCTTTCCCCCACCCAACCAGTATTTCTCTGATGGGGGCATCACCCCTAAACAGCTGTGGGCGATGGTAATGGTTGCTTTATTTGGCGATTATTATCGAAAAAGTTGAAATCGGACAGTTTTTTTTTGTTTCGAAATTTTTGATCATGGAAATTTAGGTTAAAAAACTGGCATACTATTAAGATCGTCATTCGGCGCTTCTGTCTTTTTGGCGGCCAGCAAATCAGCTTACAAAAATGAGCGGGTGAGTGTTGTGGGGGTCATGGGGGGATGTGTAGGGTTGCGTTGGCTAAAAAAAATCACATGACCTCTTTTTTCTAGACAATTTTCCCTGTTCGCGCCCTCTCAGGTCTCAGAGAAAAGGGCGTGCGTTTTGCCTGTGTCCAAACAGTCAGCAAAATTTTTCTATTTTTCACAAGAACCTTACTATTAGCTGTGTCCTTAAAATTTGTTTGATTAGAGGGGAAGATTTTATGTTTTAGGTAAGAATTTTAAAGGAACTACGCGTAAAGTCACGGTGGTGGGAGCGGGGGGGCCCCCGGGGCGAAACAGACAAGCTCATCTAAAGAACACGGAAAAAGGGTCCCCAAAGATTGTGTAGACATTGCCTAAAAAGCTTTTTTTTAACGTTTTCTATGAAATATTTCCTGGTATTGGCAGCCTGATTTATAGGATACACTTTCTTTTCTGTAACTGCAGGTCTCTTTTTTGGTGCAAAACTCACTTTTATTATCAGTATACTTTCAATAGGGGTTCTTTTTCAATTTTGCCCTTCCCCCTTTTTTGATATACCACCTTGCACTTAAATTTTAATCCAGCATTTTTAGCACCCCCAGGGAATTGAAAGGGGCCAAAAAAAACTTGTATTTTACGAATACTTTCAGTAGTTTTTTTTTCACTTTTGGGGCGGCCACTTTGTTGATAGATTCTTTGCAGTTAAATTTGAATACAGCAATTTTTTGTAAAAGGAGAATTGATAGGTGCCAAAAATACCTTGTATTATCCGTACTTTCAATACGTGTTTTTCCTTTGCGCAGGCCCCCCCTTTTTTGATAGATAACTTTGCAGTTATATTTGAAAACCCGCAATTTTGTTTTGTTTGGGGTTTTGGGTAGCTGTGATTTGCCCTTTTTAATAAGAGACTTTCCAAAAATCTTCCATCCTTTTCAATTTTTATATTTCCCGAACATGGACGAAATTCAGGGGGTAAGCGAGCAAAGAGGGGGTAGGACATGGAGGTAAGGGAAGAGAAGGTGCTCCTTCCGTGCTGGCGACAAAAAGCATGCCGCGGTCGTCAGTTGAGGACCCTAGGCCCGTATCGCGAGTCAGGGCCCCGTGAATCTCAGTAAAGAAGCGTCCCCAACGTTCTTCGGTGGTTTTAAAGCAACCTGAGCATCATCTTTAACATAGTGCAAACCCGTATTGAGACAAACCCCTTTTAATATAATTAAAAAAAGAAACAAAAACATGGTGGGATTCCATCCCATTTTAAAAATGTGTTTTCTAGAATTAAACTACTAAAAAACTTGCATGTACAAAATAGCTGGTAAAAAAATTCCTCTGAATTGTACAAGGGAGGGGACAGGAAAACTTGACCAGATGTAGGTTATTCAGAGGACATGGAGTATGGAGCACGGACAGAGAACAAAGTACAGAGACAATTTCCTTCAGCACGTTGAGTAAAAATGAGAAAAAGAAATGCCAAGAAAAAGGGCACCTGGGTGGAACAGGAGCGTTAACCACCAGTATTTCCAAAGTGAAGCTCATTTGGTCGCTCTCATACGGAGGGGCAAGCGCTACCCAGGACAGGGACAGTGTATGTCCAGTGAAACTAAAATGGTGGTTGAAAGACTCCTATTTCCGGCACTTTTTAATCTGTGGGTCAGACAGGTTTAATGGTCATTCTGCGGTACAGGACAGATATAGTTAATGTCCAGTTCAACTAAAATGGTGGTTCAAAGACTCCTTTTCCCGGCACTTTTTAATTTGGGGGTCAGACAGGTTTATGGTCATACTGCGGTCCAGGACAGGTATAGTCAATGTCCAGTTCAACTAAAATGGTGGTTGAAAGACTCCTTTTCCCGGCACTTTTTAATCTGTGGGTCAGACAGGTTTAATGGTCATTCTGCGGTACAGGACAGATATAGTCAATGTCCAGTTCAACTAAAATGGTGGTTGAAAGACTCCTTTTTCCGGCACTTTTTAATCTGGGGTCATGCAGGTTTGGGGCTCATGCTGTGGCCCAGGACAGGTATAGTCAATGTCCAGTGAAACTAAAATGGTGGTTGAAAGACTCCTTTTCCCAGCACTTTTGAATCTGGGGGTCATGCAGGTTTGGGGCTCATGCTGTGGCCCAGGACATGTATAGTCAATGTCCAGTTCAACTAAAATGGTGGTTGAAAGACTCCTTTTTCCGGCACTTTTAAATCTGGGGGTCATGCAGGTTTGGGACTCATGCTGCATTCCAGGACAGGATATTCAATGTCCAGTTCAAGTAAGATGATGGTTCAAATCATACTGCCTTCTGGCACTTTTTAATTTGTGGGTGATGCAGGTTTAAGGTCATGCTGTGGTACAAGACAGGGATAGTGAATGGTGTGTGATTTTTTTTCTGTGGCTTTTATAACCTAAGTGTGTTGCCTAAGATGTAGCACGTATCCATTTGACTGTTGTGGATGTTAATTCCAGCTTCTCCAGCCCTGTTTGGGTGTAAGAATGAAGGTGTTGTTGCTCTCCCATAGACTTTAATGGTCATCACCATAATCGACCACTCACTATCGACTATCTTGTCGATGATGGTCGACTATCGACCATCGACCGATGTCGATGGTCAACGTAATCGCTCAACACTAGTTAGCTTTAATCCCATTCACATTGTAAGGATGTGATTTGAGGAACACTACATCCAATAGATGGCGCTGCAGAGTTCTAGATCATTATATATGAGATGTTACAAATATTAAAAATTTCAGTGGCACAATTAATAGTGTACAAGTCTCCACACACCTACATGGTGCCTCTCCCTAATGAGGAACATTATCCTCTTTGAGTTAACACAAGGCTGGAAACCCTACTCTGAGTTGTTTAAGGTAAGCAAGTTTAGTAAAAAAAAATATTTCTGCCTCTCCTCAGGCGATCTCTTCAGATAGTTAAGTATTATTGAGTGCATTGTAGTCTCTTCAATTCCCCTATGATGTAAATCTATGACTGTATATGTAAAACTGTCTCTCTAATGCCAGCTTCTGACAATAGCTCGCCTGAAAGTCAATGTCCAACCCATCAAAGAGACTTGAAACATGACTAAGGATATTGGTGAAACCAGGGATGTCCTATCAGGCAAAACAGATGTCCTATGACATCTCAACCAGACCTTGCCTCCTGGATTTTTGGGACATACATCAGACTTCTCAGGGTTCCTATGCTATTAAAGCTCCTGGGCAAGCGCCTAGTTTATCCAATAGATAAGACAGCCACGGGTTAAATCAGAACCTCACCTTACTATCAGAGGTAGCCGACAATACTAACAGGACTTACCATACTTAAATTCCCCTGAAGAACCTCATCAATTGCCAGGAGAAAGGACTTGGATTCAAGTGTAGACCTTTAGGGCACAACAGACTCATTAGGGACAACTGCCGATAATTGGGGATGCCTTTTCCAGGGTGAAAGCTCTGCTACTAGATAGGGAAACTATAGGTGAAAAAAGGGATAGTATAGGACATCCCAATGGTATCCCTATAGTAATATTAATGATATGCTGGTGGCATCAGTGCTTGTAGACTGGATACATGACTGGGACGAAGGGTAGATGAAGGTAGGTGACCGCCTAGGGCACCACTTCATTTCAGACAGGAAGGGGGTGCAAGGGGGTTTTGGAGTGGGCTGAATTTTCCATTGGGGGGACACTATGTACTGGGCTGCGCTAGTAGTCTAGCTTCCTTGAAGCGCAAAAACTGGCGCAGCCCTGTTCTCTAGATTTATCATCAGACACACTCCAAAATTAGGTGCATTATCAGGCGCCCGCGGCACTTTGTAATGCACCTGAGATCGGGAAGCGTTCTGGGAACGTTGCACCACAACCATATGATTCTACACATTTACGGCTGCAGGATAGCAAAACTGGGCGCATTACTGCTGGAACAGCCAGACCAGAAAGCGGCAAATCTATGTCCTGGAGTAGAACAGTTTCATACATTCAGGCGCATTCTACGGAAAAAAATATGGCGTCAAAATACATTCATGTTGCCCTATGTGCCTTATTTGTCTACGGCAGCAGAATACCTCGTTCCAATCCTGCACTGGATACATGTATCGATAGTTATAATCATGATTGTAGTTTTCCTATTCCAATCGCATTCATTTATATACTCTTTATATTATTAGTGTGTCCGTTTTTTTTTTTTTTTTTTGCTCAGTACATCTGTATCTTATGAAATGGACTAAAAGGGATTTTTATCAGTTATGATCAAATTTTAAACAGTTCCTGACTGCCCCCTCCAACCTCCTCCATGACTGGGTGCCCCTCCAACCTCCTTCCTGACCGGATCCACCTCCAACTTCCTTCCTGACCGGATCCCCCTCCAACCTCCTTCCTGAATGGGTCCCCCTCCAACCTCCTTCCTGACCGGGTCCCCCTCCAACCACCTTCCTGACCGGGACCCCGTCCAATCTCCTTCCTGACCGGGTCCCCCTCCAACCTCCTTCCTGACAGGGACCCCCTCCAACCTCCTTCCTGACCAGGTCCCCCTCTAACTTCCTTCCTGATCGGGTTCCTCTCCACATTCATCCCTGACGGGTCCCCCTTCAACTTCCTTCCTGACCGGGTCCCCCTCCAACCTCCTTCCTGACCGGGTCCCCCTCCATCCTCCTTCCTGACCGGGTCCCCCGCCATCCTCCTTCCTGACCGGGTCCCCCTCCATCCTCCTTTCCTACCGGGTCCCCCTCCATCCTCCTTCCTGACCAGGTCCCCTCCAACTTTCTCCCTGACCGGGTGCCCCTCCAACCTCCTTCCTGTCCGGGCTTATTTTCCTTTTCCTTAGTACACGCGGATTTAACTGCTATAACACTTTCTCGCACATGGTTATTGTACTCATTTTTTAACCTTTTTCGGTGATAAGTCAGGCTTTACTTTTATGTAATTTTTAACTTAGACTTTGATTTTACTTTGGAAAATTACAAAGTCTGTTTTCCCCATTTTTTTATCTATTTATTTTATTTTTTTTACAGCAAAAGTGACGCTAAAATAGTTTTGCAATTGCAAGAAATAAGTGCCATGAGAACAATAGTGAACAGACTTTGTCCAGTTAAAATTGAGTTTCATCCAAGAATCAAACTAATGAATATATGTATAATCATTATTAACTATATATTCATCTATTCATGCCCTACATTCAAAGTATGAGAAAAGCTTTCGATCTGTTACTTGTTAGAATAAATTGATCATTAATTATGTAAATTCATGTTTCTCCTCGTCTATAAATAAATGGTTTGGGGGTTTGTTCTTCAGAGCCATTTGATTCATAACCAACCTGTTTCTGTGTGGATTAATTTAGCTCCCTCGTGATAGCCAGCTGGGGACACCTAAAGAATGATCCTTTTAGGGTAGTAAGGTTATCTGCTACTCCAAAGAAAGATAGATAGACAGACAGACAGACAGACAGACAGACAGACAGATAGATATAAGATAGATAGATAGATAGATAGATAGATAGATAGGAGATTGATAGATAGATAGATAGATAGATAGATAGATAGGAGATAGATAGATAGATAGATAGATAGATATGAGATAGATAGATAGATATGAGATAGATAGATAGATAGATAGATAGATAGATATGAGATAGATAGATAGGAGATAGATAGATAGATAGATAGATAGATAGATAGATAGATATGAGATAGATAGATAGATAGATAGATATGAGGTAGATAGATAGATAGATATGAGATAGATAGATAGATAGATATGAGATAGATAGATAGATATGAGATAGATAGATAGATATGAGATAGATAGATATGGGATAGATAGATAGATATGGGATAGATATGGGATAGATATGGGATAGATATGGGATAGATATGGGATAGATAGATCATACATGCCAACTCTCCCGTTTTTGGCGGGGGGGGTCCCGCTATTTGCGGTCCCCTCCCCCCCTCCCGGGGGAGTTGGCATTTTAAATGGCCGCGGCGCCGGAGTAGCGCTAGTGCGCTACTCCGGCGCCGCCGGGCCGCTCCTACAGGCGGGTGAAGCGGCCGCTGCGCCCGCTTCACCCGCCCGGAGTCTCGCTGTGCAGGGATGAGGCAGGAGGGATCGCTCCCACCTCCCTCCTCTCCCTGTATGTCCGGCGCCTGTGTGTGTGCGCCGCACATACAGGTCAGCGGCGCAGGGGAAGTGACGCGCGGCTGCAGGGGAGTGACGCGTGGCTGCTCTCACTTCCCCCTGCGCCGCTGAGGAGATCGGTCGGGAGCGGCCGTGCTGCAGGAGTGTGGTGAGGTAAGTGGATTTTATTATTTTATTTTTATTAGCTATAGGGGGAGGCTCTGCCTGGCAACAATGGGGGCACTACCTGGGAACAGAGGGGGACATCTACCTGGCAACAGAGGGGGCACTACCTGGCAACAATGGGGGCACTACCTGGCAACAATGGGGGCTCTTCCTGGCAACAGAGGGGGCACTACCTGGCAACAGAGGGGGCACTACCTGGCAACAGAGGGGACATCTACCTGGCAACAGAGGGGCACTACCTGGCAACAGAGGGGGGCCCAACATGGAAACAGAGGGGACACTACCTGGCAACAGAGGGGGCACTACCTGGCAACAGAGGGGACACCACCTGGCAACAGAGGGGACATCTACCTGGCAACAATGGGGGCTCTTCCTGGCAACAGAGGGGGCACTACCTGGCAACAGAGGGGACATCTACCTGGCAACAGAGGGGGCACTACCTGGCAACAGAGGGGACATTTACCTGGCAACAGAGGGGGCACTACCTGGCAACAGAGGGGGCACTACCTGGCAACAGAGAGGACATCTACCTGGCAACAGAGGGGGCACTACCTGGCAACAGGGGGGCACCTACTGGCAACAGAGGGGACATCTACCTGGCAACAGAGGGGGCATCACCTGGCAACAGAGGGGGCATCTACCTGGCAACAGAGGGGGCATCTAACTGGCAACAGAGGGGGCATCTACCTGGCAACAGAGGGGGCACTACCTGGCAACAATGGGGGCACTAGCGGGCAAACAATGGGGGCATCCCTGGCAACAATGGGGGCCCCTACCTGGCTAACAAAGGGGGGCACCTACCGGGGCACAGAGGGGAAATCTACTTGGCTACAAGGGGGCATCTCCCTGCCTGTAAGGGGCACTACCTGCTTTGGGGGGTTACTACCTGGCTATAAGGGCATCTACCTGGCTTCTTCCAAATCCGTTATGCATTTAAAGGTGGAGTTGGTGTGGTTTTTTGAAGGGGGCATGGATACCGAAAGATGGGGTGTAAATGCAAATTTTTACCGCGCGCCGCCGTCTAAAATCTCCTGCTTTTTCATTTTCAAAAGTTGGCAACTATGAGATAGATAGATATGAGATAGATAGATAGATATGAGATAGATAGATATGAGATAGATAGATATGGGATAGATATGAGATAGATATGGGATAGATATGGGATAGATAGATAGATAGATAGATAAATAGATAGATAGATAGATAGATAGATAGATAGATAGATAGATAGATAGATCTTGTTTACTTTACTACTAATATTCATTGTTTGTGATTTTCCCGATCCTGCTTACTTGCCTCCTCTTCTTTTGGTTTTTGTGTCTGTGCTGTTTTTTCATGTATGTTTCTTAAAGCATGATATTTTATAGAAAGAACAAGTGAGGATAGAGGAAAAGAAATGCACTAATATTTTTTGGCACTTTTTATGCCACGCTGTGTTGTATAACTAAGTTTACTTTATGCTGTGGACTGTTATGATTGTGGTGTTCTATGAACTATTTTTTTAAAGGATGCATTTTTAATGAAAAATAGGTCTATTTTCCTTTCATTTTTGGGGGTAGGACTATTTAATGAAATGATATTTGTGTTTTCTACCTTCATTTTCCTTTTTTCTTTGATACCATTAGGGGACTTGAAGCTGCAATTGTTTGTTCCCCATGGTAATGGTTTAAAATGTATATATAATCTCTCTAAAAGAGGAAGTGTAATATATGAGTTTGGTGACTGGCGCTCGATACTGTATAAAGAATATAAAGCTTATAGCTGTATGACCAAAAAGATTGTGATCTTTATTATATGCAATAAAAGAATAAACATAATAGTAACCACTTGGGGAGATTATTTAAAAAAAAAATATTTAAAAAAACAGGGGACATAAGAGCTCCCCAAGTGGTAACTATTATGTTTTTTCTTTTATAGCATATAATAAAGATCACAATCTTTTTGGTCATACAGCTATACGCTTTATATTCTTTATACAGTATCGAGCACCAGTCACCACACTCTTATATTACGCTTCCTCTTATATACATATACATTTTATTCTTTTTGTTACTTGGTGGGATCCCTGTACTAGAGACCAACACAATTTGACAGCAGAGATACCTATCATTTACAGAAGAGTATGTTCTGCCAACATCGGAGGGAATAGAACTCCAGGCATTTCAATCATCCTTCTCCACCAGGGAATTAGACAGATACCCTGATAGGGGGATATATATATGCAATACGGTGTGTTGTGCCACTGGAGGTACAACACCACTAGGTGAGCGTCCACTACACCTTCTTATGCTATTAGCTTATTTGAACTTGCTGCGCTAGGGATGCACTTATGCACTTTTTTTCTTCCGCAGAACATGAAGACCTATATAATGGTTTGAAATACTTAGGATGTACGTATGTATGAACGGGGCTGCGGCAGTTTTCTGGTGTGCTTTGAGGCAAAGAACTGTCGTAGCCCTGTTCTATAGATGTATGAATAGTCGTAAGGCAAAATCTGGTGTATGCTGCGACAGACCCAACACTTTTGTATGCGCCAATTCTACGGGGGCATAGAATTCATATGATGAGACACATTTATGAATGTGCCATGACAAAATGTGGCGCAACACTGTCGTAACCATCCATACCAATTTCATAGCATCGAGGCTAAGACAAATTTTGCCACATACACCCTACTCTCAATAGGTTGTGCAGCATTCGTCGGTATGTATGAAAGTGTCTCACAGCCCCTTAGGAATATGTCCCGTTGTGAGATATATTTATGCGGCAAAAAGTGGTGCATAGAGTGCATGGGACAAAATTTGCCTCACCACTATGAAATTGGTATGGTAGTTTTGCGACACATTTTGTCGTGACACATTCGTAAATATTTAAAAAAACAAAACATGGTCGGCACATCCATATAGGAAAATAAATGTATAGGTGCACGCTGTTGTGGCAGCCAAAAGCAATGCAAGCAGAACACAATATCCGCAGCACTCTACAGGCACTAAAAACGGTCAAAGAGAACATAACAATTTTTTGGAAAAGCATTTCTGCTACTTTGGAATACATGAAAATTTTGTAGAACCTCAACATTTTCAAAATATTCAAAGAAGCAGAAATGCTTTTCCCCCAAAAATTCTTATGTCCTCTTTTGACAGTTCCTTAGTGCCTATAGAGTGCTGATGATATTGTGTTGGGTTTGCATTCATAAATATGGTGCATTATACAAATCTGGTGCAACATGCCCTCGTAGAATTGGCGAATATAAAAGTGTCGGGTCTGGCACAGCATGCACCAGATTTTGGCATATGAGTGTTTGTGCATCTGTCGGACAAGGCTATGATAGGTTTTTTGGCTCAAAGTATGCCAGAAAACTGGTGCAGCCCCATTCATACATGACACCCTTATTGTTCTCAACAGGCTCGGACTGGGCCGCCGGGAGATCGGTGATCGCATCCGGTTACTGAAGGCTCGGGCCATGCGTCCCGAGCGCCCAGAGACCGGGCCCAGTAGCCGGGGACTAATGTCCCCGACTCCCGGGGCTGCACTGTGTCAGCGGAGCCGAGCGCCGCCCGCGTTCGGCTGCGCTGATTGCCCTGGCAGGCATAAGGAATTAGGCCTTAATCCTGCCGGGCGCCGGTCCCTACTGCGGACATAGGCGGCGCGGTGACATCACCGCGCTGCCTATGCAGGGCCGCAATAGAAGCCGGCGGCAGCTCGGAGCGGCCGGGAGCCGGAGCCAGTAAGTGGCTGTTTGTTGTTTGTTTTTTGTTTTTTTAATCTACCTACAGGGGCTCTGACTACAAAGGGGGCCCTGGCTAATGAAAGGGGGGCCCTGACTTCAAAGGGAGCCCTGGCTAATGAAAGGAGGGCCCTGACACAAAGCGGGGCCCTGACTACCAAGGGCGGGGCCCCGACTACAAAGGGCGGCCCTGGACTACCTATAGGGGCCCCTGACTACCTATAGGGGGCCCTGACTACCTAAAGGGGGCCCTGACTACCTAAAGGGGGCCCTGGCTATCAGAGGGGGCCCTGGCTACTAAAGGGAGCCCTGGCTTCTAAAGGGGGCCCTGGCTATCTAAAGGGGGCCCTGGCTATCTAAAGGGGGCCCTGCCTACTAAAGGGGGCGCTGCCTACCTAAAGGGAGCCCTGGCTATCTAAAGGGGGCCTTGGCTACCTAAAGGGGGGATCTGACTACCAGAGGGGGCCCTGGCTATCTAAAGGGGGCCCTGACTACTAAAGGGGGCCCTGGCTGCCTAAATACTAAAGGGGGCCCAGACTACCTCCACAGTAGCTAAGGGGGGAAGGGGGGGCTGACTTCCTGCACATTAGCTAAAGGAGGCCCCTAACTACCTTTTAAAACTACCTAAAGGGGCCCTAAATGCCTGTTACTATCTAAAAGAGACCCCTAACTGCCTGTATACTACCTAAAAGAGACCCCTAACTGCCTGTATAGTACCTAATGGAGGCCCCTAACTGCCTGTATAATACCTAAAGGAGACCACTAACTTTCTGTATACTACCTAAAGGAGGCCCTAACTGCCTGTATACTGCCTAAAGGAGGCCTTAGCTGCCTGTATAGTACCTAAAGGAGGCCCCTAACTGCCTGTATACTACCTAAAGGAGGTCCTAACTGCCTGTATACTACTTCAAGGAAAGCCCTTACTGCCTGTATACTACCTAAAGGGAGTCCCTAACTGCTTGCAGCCTATATAAAGGGGACCCTAACTACCTACAGCTTACCTAACTGGGGGAAACCACCTCCCTACACCTAACTAATGGGACTCACCAACACCTACCTACAGCCTACCTAACTGGGTCCACCAACCTAACTGTAGCCTATCTACTTTCCTAACTGGGGCCTGCTTATCTACCTGGGGGCTATTTACCTACCCACCTGTGGCTAGGCACCCACCAGCCTGCCTGGGGCTGGCCTCCCAAAATTACCCAAAACGAGAGTCTACCTACCTAAATAGGGCCCTATCTAGTTACCTGGGACCTAGCCCATTTGCCTACCTCCTAGGGTCTTGCCTACTACCTGGTAATATAATTGAGAGGGGGCAGCACCCATAGTTTGTAGCATTATCTCCAGGGGGTTAGTCCTCTCCCCACCTTCCAGCCCCTTAGCATACTAGGCCTCTAAGCTATGGCTTGTACCCACTCTCCCACCCCTGGGTAGTTTGTACAGAGGTGGGAATAGGTAAAGATATGCTGGAAAATTGAGGATTCTAAGATATTTGTGTGTAATTTCTGAAGGGATGAGTGGTGGTCGGGACAAGTCATCATGGTGGTGTGGAACGAATGCAGAAGAAAAGGGAATAAGAACAACTCATGAGAGAAGAGAACGACTCATCAGATATGACAACTCCGTTGAGTCCCTGATTTCAGGGGTTATTTTTTTATATTGTAATGTGATGGTGACCTGAGCTGGTGTCTGACCTCTATGTGGTCTCTATATGGCAGTGTTGTAGGTTATATCGGTGTTAGTATAGTGGCAGCGTACATGTGTTCCTGATAGTGTTGAGCGATTACTTTGGCTATCGACATCGGGCGATAGTCGATAGTCGGCCACCATCGATAAGGTTTTTCGATAGTGAGCATTCGATTACGAGCGATGACCATTAAAGTCTATGGGAGAGCCAACAACACCTTTATTCTTAACCCAAAACAGGGCTGGAGAAGCTGGAATTAAAATCCACAACAGTCAAATGGATACCTGCTACATCTTAGGACCACACTTAGGCTATTTAAAAGCCACAGAAAAAAAAATCACACACCATTCACTATCCTGTTTGTACCACACATGACCCTTAAACCTGCATCACCCACAAATTAAAAAGTGCCAAAAAGGGAGTATTATTTGAACCATCATTCTACTTGAAAATGGACATTTGAATATCCCCGTCCTGGAACGCAGCATTACCCGAAAACCTGCAGGACCCACAGATCAAAAAAGTGCCCAAAGAAAGTAGTCTTTGTACCACCATTTTAGTTGAACTGGAAAATTTACAAACCCCCGTCCTGGACCGCAGCATGACCCTTAAAAACCCCCTCTGACCCACAGATTAAAAAGTGCCGTAAAAAGGAGTCTTTCAACCACCATTTTAATTGAACTGGACATTGACTATACCTGTCCTGGGCCACAGCATGAGCCCCAAACCTGCATGACCCCCACATTTGTGGCCGTGACTGGGAAGACAAGGAGGTAAGACTGCTGGATGCAGGTTGCATTAACCACTGAAGGACAGATTGGTGACGCTGTTCGTTACTGAGATTCACAGGGCCCTGACCCAGCGATGACAGGCCTGACGGTCCTGCAACTGATGATCCGCTGGCATGCGTGTTGTCGCCAGCACTGGAAGGAGCACCTTCTCTCGTACCTCTCCCTCCATGTCCTACCCCTCTCTTTGCTCGCTTACCACCTGAATTTCGCTCCATGTTCAGAAATATACAAATTTGAGAAGGTATGGAATAGTTTTGGAAAGTCTCTTATTAAAAGACGGCAAATCACAGCTATTCTCAAATCCCTCTAATCAAAACAAAATTGCTGGATTCAAATTTAACTGCAAGGTGTCTATCAACAAATCTGGACTGGGCAAAAGTGCAAAAAACACGTATCTGTTATGTTTTCGTATAATACACGGTATTTTTTGCACCTTTCAATCACCTGTGGTGACTATAGAATTGCTGTTTTAAGATTTACGTGGAAGCTGCGTCAATGAACAAAGCTGGGTGCGCAAAAGTCAAAAAACACGTATCTGTTATGTTTTCGTATAATACACGGTATTTTTTGCACCTTTCACTTCACCTGTGGTGACTATAGAATTGCTGTTTTAAGATTTACGTGGATGCTGCGTCAATGAACAAAGCTGGGTGTGCAAAAGTCAAAAAACACGTATCTGTTATGTTTTCGTATAATACACGGTATTTTTTGCACCTTTCAATTCACCTGTGGTGACTATAGAATTGCTGTTTTAAGATTTACATGGAAGCTGCATCAATGAACAAAGCTGGGTGCGCAAAAGTCAAAAAACACGTATCTGTTATGTTTTCGTATAATACACGGTATTTTTTGCACCTTTCAATTCACCTGTGGTGACTATAGAATTGCTGTTTTAAGATTTACGTGGATGCTGCGTCAATGAACAAAGCTGGGTGCGCAAAAGTAAAAAACACGTATCTGTTATGTTTTCATATGATACACGATATTTTTGGCAACAAACAACCTGTGCTGACTACAAGATTGCTGGATTGTAATTTAACTGCAAGGTGGATATATCAACACAGGTGGAATGGGTAAAATTGAAAATGAACACCTATCTGAAATGTATACTGATAATAAAAGTGGAGTTTTGCACCTAACAAAGAGACCTGCAGTTACTAGAAATGATGTGTATCCAATATAAGTTCAGGCTGCCCAATATCCAGGAAATATTTCAATAGCAAACTGTTAATAATAAAACTATTGCAGTGCAATGTCTACACTAAATCTTGGTGAACTTTATCCAGTGTTCTTTATAGATAGAGCTTGTCTGTGTTCGCCCGCGCCCCCCCCCCCCCCT
Organism: Phyllomedusa bahiana; assembly: GCA_025379985.1. Lineage (NCBI taxonomy): Eukaryota > Metazoa > Chordata > Amphibia > Anura > Hylidae > Phyllomedusa > Phyllomedusa bahiana. The sequence continues at coordinate 19,404 of JAODAL010022526.1, forward strand.
GCTTCCCTCGTTACTTGACAGCGGTAGATGCTTCTTTAAAAGTCTCTAGCTAACTACATAAATCTTCAAATCTCTAATATAACTAAATTGGAGGATCACAGCTAATAGTAGAGGTTTCTCTGTGCAGAAATAGACTAATTTCGCTGAGCTGTTTGGCCACAGGCAGAGCGCACGTCCTATTCCTATGAGACGCTGAGAGACACTGAGGCTGAACAGGAAACGCTGTTCTATGTTAAAACGAGGTCATGGGATTTTTCCAGCCAATCGCAACCATACACATCCCAGTCATGACGTCGCACACACATCTCACCCTGCTCTATTCTGTAATCTGATTTGCTGGCCGCCAAAATGACAGAAAGCGCCGAAAATGGTGGGATCTTAATAGATGATGCTCAGATTTTAACCTTAATTATCGCATGATCTGAAAATTTCGATCACCATAAAAACCTTGCCGATTTCAGCTTTGTCGATAAAAATCGCTCAACACTAGTTCCTGACTGTAAGAGTGAGGGAACACCTGACCCTGTGATTAGGAGTTAGACTTTTACTTTCTTGCTGGTGTGTATTTTAGAAGGTGGTGAGGTGCGTGACCGAGGGAAACGTGGAGGGGGATATTGTATGTGGGTGGAGGGGGATATGGATTGAGCTACTTAGCCATGTGTCTATGATATGTCAGACTGACAAATGTGTGACTAACCTGATATTGTACTACCCAATACAGTTCTGTTTTGCACACTGTTTTATGTGGTAAAATGGGCGCATTTATGTCCGAGAGGCCGGTAATATTTTCATGTACAGTAGAGTGGGCCCCCAAGATCAACTCCCCTGTGGGCCCTGACCCCCCAGTCCGACACTGGTTCTGAAGCATTGTTAGCTGTCAATGTAACTCACAGACAACCTATTAGGCTATGCCTCTAGTATTTTTTTAGGCCTCAAGACATCATGATACCCAATCGACACCCTACAAACACATTGCCGATAACCAGACAGCCGTGCCCTCAATCTGTCAAATAGCTGAGATGTTGCTGTCTTTATTAGCCATGAAGTCCAAGTAATCTGCTGCAATTGAAATGATCTCCAATCCCAGCAGATGAGATGGCTAATCTTACGGGTGCACTGACATCACCATGTTGAACATATGCATCACACTTAGGGAAATAGCACCAATCATAAGGTTCATCTTCATCATTGGTGATTAAAGCTTTTGCAAATCACTAAAACCCATTCTAAGGCCGGAATCTCCTTTACCTTGGAAGCCGTATGGCTGAGCTCACAAGCAATATCCGCTGCAGAATTCCCCATCCCGACAATAACAACTCGTTTGCCTTTGAATCCATCAGAATTCTTGTATTCCCGGCTATGGAAGTACTTTCCTCTAAACAGTTTAATGCCTGTAAAACAAAGATTACATGAACTCATATTTGCGCTAAACTTTCCATAATCTCTGCAGTTATCCGACGTGCAAGTTACAATACTAAACTTTGTAATATTTCTTAGTAGAGAAAAAACCTCTTATTCTACTTATGAGTTACTTCTCGACCTGCCACCTGCTCTGATTATGCAATTTTCATACATTGCAAAATCTGTCTTAAGAAAGAAGTAATTAGATAACCTGCTGCCTATAGGAGTCTATGAAAAAGGAAGGGTGCTATAAGAAAAGGGCTTGAGAGAAAGATAATTAAGGTGAGATTGCTTTTGGTAGTAGATTGAGTTTATAGGTACTATGGATATCAACTGTTGCACTTCAGATTTTGGTCAAAGTCCAATTCGACCCGAATCTGAGCGCTTCAGTTCGTATATGGCCGAATTGATTTTTGGCGAAAATCGACACAAAATTGACCTTAGCCATAAACCTGTCTCTCAATTAGGATTATGGTGGTTTAAGAGGTTTTGGGGGTTAGCTTTTTGGTTCAGTAACAGTAGCCTAACTTGCAGTCCGATTTCCCGTACAACGTCACCACCACTTACTAAAAACATGGGCCTTTTTTAAAGGTAACGGGAAAAGGTATTGGACCAAATGAGACTCCAAGGGGGTGTACATTCCCAGCCCCATAATTAATCATTTAAATCCCTTAAACAACCCTCTGGGTGTGTTTACACGGCAAAGACCAAAACGGTGGGATTTCCCCAGTTTTGGTCTTTTTTTGGCATGCAGGGGGGTGGCTTTTGTCCGCTATTTGTGGATTTAAGCCCTCCCCTTGACCCACTTTTTCATGTTTGCCAAAAACCGGCGAAGATGAATTTGGGTTAGGATGCCCAAAACCCAATTTTTTTTTAACTCTGTCCTTAACTGTAAAACTGACACTAAGTTCTGAACTCCTAAGCCCAATTTTTGACACAAGCTTTGTAGAACCTGTGTTGAACCAAACAGGGCCCAATTCGAGCAACATTATTGATACTGTATTCAGTAGAAGCTGAGGGATAAACTGCAAAGCTAAATCTCAATCATTTTGAATAATTAGCAAAACAGTAAAAAAGATTAAAACTACCGTACAAGTCCGTTTTGCTGTTCTAGTTTCAGTCATGGAGCCTGCTAAGTTTGGGACAGGCTCAGACTATCCCACCGGGGGGGTCAGTGAAATCCAAGGTGGCCCCAAGCTCCAGTAGTGAAACTAACATCGACCCCACAATGGGCCCAGCTGCCGCATCATGCCTTCGAACACCCCAGACCCACTGTCCCGAGCTTATGTCCTCAATACCCAGGCCTGAGCGGTCTTTACAGACGGTATTCTGTTCTGCTATTCAGTCTGGTTTAAACTTAAGGCCCCTTTGGGGCCTTTTTGGCTACCAGGAACGGTTTTAGTGCGATGTAGGGGAGTATACATCATATGACACCACATGGGCTTCACTTGAAGTCATCACATCGGGGGAGTGAAAGAGAAAATCAGCAAGGGGCCCCCCACCCAATTTTGCCTACCTGAGAAACCCCCCCACCCCCTAACCCTCACTGGGGGCCCCCCTATCACCTACCAAACTGGGGCCCCCATCACCTAAACCCACCGAGGCCCCCCCAAACCCATATCCCAAACCCGCCTGGGCCCACCTACCACCCACCTACTGGGGGCCCCCCTATCACCAAAATTTAAATGTAAAACCCACCCCACTGCCTACCAACCACCTTTGGCCCCCCTCCACCCTTTCCTCCTACCAACTGGGGGGAAATACCCCTTTGGGTCAACACACAAAACCCGCCCGATTTTTCCCCACCTACCCTTTTGGGCCCCACAACTTATCCAACGGGGGTTTACCTACCTAAATAGGGACTACCTAGGGCCTTGTCCATTTACCCCCTACCCATACCCTTCCTTCCCACCCCCCTACCTAGGGCCTTGCCTCCACCCATCGGGGTGGTGGGGGGAGCGAAAAATTAATTTGGGTGTTGGGTAGTGATATTGTAAGTGAGCTGATGGGGGGTTTTAAAGGGGGTATGGGTGGGGGTTGATGGGGCCATTAGAGTGTCTGTCTATGATTGTTAACTGTAACAAATGGTGAGACAGACAGACAGAGACAGACAGCTGTGTTTGGCCGTCGGGGTACTTAGCTTGGGGTCGCTGTTCTGGTTTTTAAAAGGTTGGCAACCCCAATAGATAGCACTCCGACACAGGTTTTTCTTTTTTTGCCTGGCCCCCAGCCGGGTTTTTATTTTAAAAAGGACACGGAAAAAACCAAATGCAAAAAAAAACCCAAACACCCCCGGCTTTTCGGGCCCCCATTTGACTAAACATTTAAATACTTCCCCTCTTATATGACGTCGGACCAACATCCAGCACCAGAAAAACAAAAAGAAAGCAAACCCAAATTTAATTTCGGGGCTTTCCTAAATTTCCGGGGGGGTAAGAGCCTCTTCCTTGGCTCAGTATTGCCCCAAAAATTTTTTAAAGGCAGCAAAACCACACCCTTGAAAAACCTGCAGCACCGGCTTTTTTTAGGAAACCCGGGGTAGGTTCCCCAAAACCTACCGGGAATGGGGGAAAAGGGTGCCCCACCCAACGCTAAAACCCCGCCCCGGGGTTAAACCCGGCCCCTTAATAACCCCCAAAAACAGCCATACAAAAATACATCCTTTAGCAACGTACGGCAAATTGGGAAAAAAAAATTTAGCTGGTTTCCCCCCACCGAGACCAGGTCCTCGGTGGCGCATGGGGCGGGTTCCCAACCTGGGGCACGCCCCCCCCTTTTTTTTGTGTGAAGTGCGCTGCTTCCGGGGTTTCCCGTTTGTTTTGGTGGTTCCCAATGGTGCTAAATCTCGCATTTTTGGCGGGGGCTTTTGCGCAGATAATATTCTGAGCCCTTGGAAAGCATGTTGTTTTTTACCTAGCACTCCAAACAAGGGACATCTGAAATTACAGTTTTAAATTGGGGGTGAAATTTTTTAAAAACCCTTCTCCTTTGTCTTGTCACTTGTCCCCACCATTTGGCTGCCCCTTTTTTTCCCAAATTTGGAACTCAGAGATCCTTTTATACTATCCTAGGACTCTGCTTTTCATCATTACTGACCATTTTAAATCGGGGGTCGTGAGTATATTTTTATCGGGCTTATGTTTTAAATTTTTTGTTTTTTCCTTTTTGTACACTTTTTTTTTCCCCTGATGAACCTCAAACATCTTTGAGGGGGGGGAAACGCGTCGGAAGGTATTTGGATTTTCATTTTTGGGAACCTCCACTTTTTTTTGGGTTTTAGGGGGATATTGTATTTAGCATCCCAAAAATTCCCCTTTTGGTTTTACGGGTTATTTTTGTCTGCTAAACACCTTATTTTTTTTCATCCAGCATCTTTTTCCCTATGATGTTTGATGGGATTGACTATATTTAATACTATAAGTATTTTAAATTCTTTTTTTGGGAAAGGTCTATTTTAGCTGTGTTCGTAGGGGGGGTTTGTAGGGGGGTATGTGGTTGGGGACCCCCTTATAGGGGGGAAATTCCCCATTTAATTCTGGTTAGGCAGTTTTTTTATGTGGTGGGGGTTAGTCATTTGTTATTTAAAGTATTTTTTTTTTTGGGGGGAGGGGTTTAAACCCCCATCTAATGCAATTTTAAATAAAATTTTGTTTTAGTAAATTTTTCCCAAAAGGATTTATCCCACAAATGGGTTTTGGTTTTTATAATTTTTTTGGGTTTAATCCGGGGTTCATATATTTTTCGTAGGCGGGTCTCCCCCTACTTTTTTTCAAGTGGAGTCTTTGGGGTTTTTTTTTTTTTTGTCAGTGTTTTTTAGTCTTTCTTTAATTTTTGATTTTTTTTCATTTGTACTGATTATCTTTTTTCATTCCCCCGGGCCCCTTTCATGGAAACATACTTTGTACTGAATTCTGACAGATGGTTAGCTGAAGGGGAAAGGGGGTTCTTCTCGGAAAAAGATTTTATATTTTGTTCTCAGAGGGGGTGAAGTTTCATTTTTTAAAATCTTTAAGAACTCAATTTTAAACCCTAAAAGGCAATATAAAAAATTCTGGGGGAATTAAAAACATTAGAGAACATGTAAAAAAAAACAAGTCCCCAAAGGCCTACGAAAAACCTTTTTGCCCCGGCCCAAAAGATCTAAAAACCCCTTGGGGGTTTTTGAGAGGGGGGGGGAACGGAAAAGCCACCGCCTCATCTATAAGATTCATGAGCATTTTGATAGATGAAGAGAAAAATTTTTTGGGAAAAAGATCACATAAAACTCTTAAAAACAGCAGAAAGAATTTTTTTAAAATTTTGGGGGGGGCCCGTTTTTAAAACAAAAAAAACAGAACTGCAGAATAATAAAGATAAATTTGCAGCACATTGAAAGAAAAAAAATCAAACAGTTTTTTTAGGGGACTTGTGGGGAAAATTTGTTGAGAACCGGCATATTTGGGTTGAGAGTAGGCCCCTTTCCCCTTACCAACTCCGTTTACAGATCATTTTTTCTTCAGACACCGATCTGTCTGACACAGACTCTTAAAAAACGGGAAACAAAAAAAAAAATTTTCAAAAATCTTTCCCCATCACACGAATATTTTTCTGAGAATAGATTTGATGGCAAAAACCCAAAAAAGAAACCCAAAAAAAAAAGGAAGGGAAGGGGGAGAACAAACAAAAAACCCCCCAAAACCCGAAAATTACATCTTTGTTCAATCTACTGTTTTTCTGTTCCAAGGGATCTGGTCCATCGACTTCTCAAAGTTTCCCCACAAATTAAAAGGGAAAAATCCAAAAGAAAAAACTCAGGGGGCGGCCTCTCAGCCCCCCCTTTTTTAAAAGGAAAAAAAATAAAAAGGGCAAATTTGATAGTAAACTCCAACAAATTGTTTTGGGGTTTAAGTGGATGCAAACCAGATTAAAATTTGTCGGATAAAATTTTAACAACCCCTGAAATCGTTTTTCTTGAGGAGGGGGGTCTTCAAATTTTACCTAACAGAACCCTTTAAAACCTTTGAAATGGTCAAAGAAAATTTTCCCCTTTTTTCCAGAAGGCTCAAATGGAAAAAATATTTTAAATTAAGAGCAAACAGAGGAAAATTTTCGGGCACCCAGGGATTGAAAAAGAGGATCTATGGGAGTTTCCCGTCGCTGGTGGGTTTTAATTTGAAGATAATGAAAAAGAAAGATCTCTGGGCCTTTTACCCCTTTGCCATCCAAAAAGTACCAAAATGCCACCAGTTATGGATGACAACATTGATCTGTTTGTCCAGATGGTATGTGATGGTATTGAGAAGATCAAAATGGGGGAGAGATTGACTAACCATGATTTTAATTTACCAAGAGATGAATATGAGGCCCTTAAGAATCTTGAGAAAGATCATAATCTCGTCATCAAGTCATCTGACAAAGGTGGTAATATTGTCATTCTTAATTACCTAGATTACAAAAATATGTGTATGATGATCTTGAATGATACACAAGGATATGGAATGCTTAGGAATGATCCTACGAGTAAGTTTTTGGGTGAACTCAAATACATTCTTGATGAGGCACTATCTTCGAATCTTATTGATACTAATGAATATCAATTTATGTTACCTAGGTATCCACAGTTGTCTACTTTTTATGGCCTCCCTAAGGTGCATAAAGGGTTATCCCCTTTAAAATGCAGACCTATCATCTCCGGTATAGGTAATCTTACCCAAAATATTAGTCTATATGTGGATCAGATTTTGAGATCTTTTGTAATCTCTCTCCCATCATATATTAAGGATACGACAGATCTTCTATTGAAACTCGAGGACATTGAGGTACATGGTGAATTCTGGCTCTGTTCCATTGATGTTGAGGCCCTTTATAGCTCCATTCCTCATGATAAAGGATTGGAGGCTGTTAGGTACTATCTGTCTATGAGAAGTATTCATCTGCGGGCCCACAATGATCTCGTTCTTAGGCTGCTCCATTTTATCTTAACACACAATTATTTTACATTTGACAGGAAGTACTTCCACCAGCTCAGGGGCACGGCTATGGGGAGCCCAGTTGCTCCTACCTATGCCAATCTGCTCCTGGGCTGGTGGGAGAGTACTGTCGTCTTTTCCGACAAATTTCAATACATGTTTGTGAACGTGGTGTTCTTGTGCAGATACATTGATGACATTATTATATTTTGGGACGGGATCTAAAGACTCATTTTGCTCTTTTGTGGGTGATCTCAATATCAATGATATGGGGCCTGGGGTTTTCACCCATGAAAATTGATCCTTCAGAACTTATCTTCTTGGATTTAAAAATCACTAAGGGTGCTAATGGCGCTCTTAACACCATAGCCCACCGTAAGACCACGGCTGGCAACAGTCTATTGAGGTGGGAAAGTGCTCACCCGGTTTCGCTAAAACGCGGTATCCCTAAGGGCCCAGTACATCCGAATACGTAGAATTGTACCGATTTTAGAACTTTTAAATCAGAAGCAGATGCACTAAAAAGAAGGTTTCTGCAAGGGGGGTACCCTAAAAAGGTCCTTTTAAAGAAGCCTATAACTATGCCCTGATAATGATAGAAAAACTTTTTGGGGAAACGCGAGGTTTAGGCTCCAAAATGATATCGTGAGAATAAATTGGGAACCTTTGATGAGTCTGCGACACAGATTCGGGAATTAATAAACAATTTTTGGCCTCTCCTCGAGCACGATTCAGATATCTCTGAATTTATTGAACCACGTCCAAGCATTACTTTTAGAAAGGGTAAGAGTATTGGAGATATGTTGGTGCATAGCCACTTTTCATCTCCTAGGTCTCAAGCAACTTGGTTGTCATCAAGGATTGTGGGTACTTTTAGATGCGGTGGATGTAAGGCTTGTTCTTTCATTAATGTTTCAAAGAGTTTCAGATGTATTGCATCAGGACGTAGTTTTGATATGCAAGACTATGCTAATTGCAAAAGCAAGGGCATAGTCTATCAATGTTCATGCAGTTGCCCATTAATGTATATTGGAAAGACCAAACGTGAATTCGGGGGACGTCGTATTTTGGAACATGTAGGAGATATAAACCATCAACCGACACCACAGTGGCACGTCACATGAACTCCTTACATAGACTTAACCCTTTAGCATTGTCTTTTTCAATTGTTGAGGTTGTAAAAACCATCAGTTGAGAGGGGACTTTGACCGCAAAATACTTCAGCGTGAAGCACGTTGGATTTACCTTTTGAAGACTCTTAAACCAAAAGGTCTGAACGATAATTTATCATTTACTTCATTATTTAAGTATTGGTCCGGTATTTATTGAAATATGCTTTAGGGTCATATATCACTAATTGAATATATATTTTTCTTATCCGTTATTTTGTTTATTTTATGTGCTGACACAGTAATAACATTAAGTATTTGGATTCCCCCTTTGCAGATTTTTTTTCTTTTTTCTTTGTTTTTTAGTGCGTATCTATCTTGTCCCTAGGGAAATCATATGTTTTTCTATCGGCATAACTTTGCATCTGCTGCACTTTAAAAAATTTTAAAATGCTTTGATTGTATCTTCAAGCATATATTATTTAATCTATAATTGTGCATCAAGCTGCTTTACGAGGTTTTTTATATGGTGATTAAACTGTTACTGCCGCTATCCCCTATTTTTGGGGGATTATCGCTGTTTATTACACAGCATTTGCGGTTGAATGGGTATTCTTAGCCTCTAGGTCGGTGCGCGTGCGCCTGGGTGGTCATGGCAACACTTGACTCTCTATCTATCTTGCATAATCTCGCACAATGCGGGATTCTCCCGCGCGCATGCGCAGTTCAGACACTGTGCACGCACGGACATTTTTTGCTGTGTAGTGCGCTGCTTCCTGGCTGCCGTGTGTTTTGGTGGTTACCATGGCTGCTAAATCTCGCGATCTTTCTGGCGGCGCATGCGCAGATAATATTCTGAGACGCTGGAAACGCATGCTTGTTGTTTACCTATGTCACTCCTGACAATGGACATCTGCATTACAGCTTTAATTAGGGGTGAATATTTAAACCCTCTCCTGTGTCTTGCTCACTTGTCTACCACCATTTGGCTGTCCTTTTGTACCAGTGGACTCAGAGATCCTGCTTATACTATCCTAGGACTCTGCTTTTCATCATTCTACTGACCATATTATCGGGGTCGTGAGTATATTATATCTGCTATATGTGTCAATTTTTGTGTTTCTCTGTACACTTTCTTTTCCCTGATGAACCTCAAACATCTTTGAGGGGAAACGCATCGGAAGGTACTGGATGTTCATGGTTCGACCTCCAGCATATTTTTGTGTATGGATATTGTATTTAGCATACCTATTGCACCTGTAGGATTACAGGGGTTATTGTGTCTGCTATACACCTTACATTTTTTCATCTAGCATTTATTGCCCTATGATGTTTGATGGGATTGACTATATTTAATACTATAGGAGTATATCATTCTTCTTATTGGAGTCTACTTTAGCTGTAGTTCGTAGGGTGAGGTGTAGGAGGTACGTGGTTGGGAACGCCCTTATCAGGGCGAATTCCCCACTAATTCTGGTTAGGCAGTGTTTATGTGGTAGGGATAGTCATTTTGTTAGCTTAGTATTTTTTTGGTGAGTGTTTATTTTTATCCCATCTAATGCAATTTAATAAAAGTTAAGTTTTAGTCATATTTCCTAGGATTTATACCACTTATGTGGTTTGGTGTATTAGAATGTTTTGGTATATCCAGGGTCATATATTTTCAGTAGGTTGTCTCCGCCTACTTTATTTCAAGTGGAGTCTTTGTGGTTTTTCTTGAAAGTCAAAGGCACCATTAAAAAGTACACCTTGTCCTGCAAAAAACATGCCCATATACAATCATGTTGATCAAAAAATAAAAAAGTTAGACCTCTCGGAAAGCTTGGAGGAAAAAGCAAAAACCAAAAATCAGAAAACTGCTGCATCAATAAAGGGTTAAATGTTAAAAAATACAAATGGTAAAATTCTATGACTGAAGAAGCCATAATGCTAGTTTCATTTACAATGTTTTTCATGGCTTTTTTTTCCCTTTTTCAGCCAAAAATACTTCAGCCATTTGATACCCGATAGTCTATAGTGTCATATTAAATGCTTGTAATATTTTGTGGCTTTTTTTTGTAATTTTACTGTGTCTTTTAGGTCTTTAGCTCTATATTTTTTTTAAACACAGTATGTTCTAAGAATGGCATTTCTATAGCATTTTTTTCCCCATGGGCTTCTATACAGGATTTAAAAAATGTAATAAATAGACAATACACCATCTTACAAACAATGAAAAGTGCTTGTAAAAGGTGAAGCCTAAACTGCATCAAAAACTGCATGTGTGGTTACAGCTTAAAATGTTTTAGCACCCATGGAGAAATATTAGTAATTATAAATCTATGTTTTGTAAGGTTATTTGTAGTTATGCTCTGCACCGCGTAATGCTTTGTATAACAAACTTTACTTTGTAAGTACATTTCCTGCTCTATGTACAATTAGGAACCTCTAGGGAGCGAAGAAGCTGATTCAGATCAACAGACCAGTAAAGACAAGGCCAGCCACATATACAGCAGAAATGCTACTTTATGTGATACACCTGGCTTTGCTCTGGAAATGACCTAAGTGTTGAATTTCCAGATGTAAAATGTACTAAACCTAGACTCCAACTGTCTGCAGGAATGAAACCTCACTTACATATTGGATATCTAAAGCACAGAAGTGAGTAAACACAAATGGATTCTGAACCACAAGGCTTTATAAATATTTAATGCTGCACTGCTGGCACTGTCAGCAGGTCTATACGTTGCCTATGTCCATTAATGCTCTCCTTGTAACAGTATTGTAATATAGCAGTGTGTATAGTGTACATATATATTATATATTGAACTTAAGAAGCCAACGAAGTATAAACAGTATGGGGCTCATTTATTATGGTAACTGCGCCAGAATTCTGAAATACATACTGCCATACATGCTTTACACCACATTTACTATGTGTTTTAGACAGTTTCTAGACACTTCAGCACCTTGTCCTATAAAAGGGTGTGACCTCAGTAAAAGGGACATGGTTTCATTAAAGGGGCATAGCTTATCATGCGACAGTGTGTGTCCAAATTATGGCGCAATTAATGGCATAAAGCAAGCCAACTAAAAAAAGGTGTAAAATGAGACTAAACAGTTTAAACATCCGCCAGTTTATCAACACCACGATAAATATGCTGCATTTTAAGAATTTCTACTCTTAGGGCCACATGTATGAAAACTGTCTAGGTCTAAGACTTTCTTTGTAGCCCATAACAACCAATCAGAGCTCCCCTTTAATTTTTTCAGAGGACTATATGAAATTAAAAGGGTCATTGATTGATTGCTATGGGCAACAAAGAAAGTCTTAGACCAAGACAGTTTTCATACATGTGTCCCTAAGTGTACATGGCCTATTAGACAGTATTGATGAATCTGCCCCTATATGTGCTTCTTTATTTCCAGCTGCTAATTTCATGACATACAGTTTGTATGTACACTCCTCAACGTTGAAATTACAACACCAAAAAGAACAAGCTGCAAGATTATGCAAATTGAGGAAGTAGCAAGTGTCTCTAAAATCTACAAATGATGGAATTTTCAAGCACCTAGCTCTAATCAGTGATTGAAACAAAGATTTTGAGCTACATGAAGCCTCAAAAATCGCATAAATTGGTGTGGGATGACTGTGCGATGCCTCCTGTTTGTCTTCGTGTCAGTTATCATCACTTGTTGCAAACTAAGAGACGTTGGCTTATTAATATAGCAGAATTAATAAACCACCTAGGCCAAGATTTCAGCACTGTTCAATGATGTGTGCCTCAGTGTCTGGGAGAACACTTGTGAGCTAGAACGACAGCAAGAGCTGCGTAAGGGTGAACCCCGATGGATCTTCTGATTGAAAGAATAGCGCAGTGATCTATTCTGTACTGCAAGTGAAATTAGACGTCACATCGGTAGCATAGGGTAACAAACAGAGTCCACACAAACCATCTGAAGGCATTTGCATGACCATGGGCTACAAGCTAAGACTACCCAGGGCCGCCAACAGGAATTTTAGGTCCCCATACAGCCAAAGTGTCTGGGGCCCTTCTCCCATCTCAAAAAAACTATTCTTGGGGCGAATAGGGAAAAAAATGCAATTGCAGCATGGATTTTTTTTTGAGGGAGGGTGAGGGGGGTTGGGAATTTACCATGTAGTATTAGGATATGTTCACAAGGCTTATTTGGACGCTGCTTTGGCCGTGGTTTACGGATTGTTACCGCACCCAAACCATCAACCAAAACGCCACCAAAACACCCCCAGTTCAATTAATTGATTCCTATGTAGTTCACAAACAACAAGGTTTTTAGACACTTCCTTGGAAGCTGTTTAGGGTGCTGAAAAAGTAGTGTCATGTCAATTCTTGAAGCGTGTTTTAGGCGCATTTTTTTACACGTTTCTCAGTGCGTTTTTTGACCTGGCTATTAATTTGTATGGGTGAAAACAGTATTGAAAACCTTGTCCAAAAACGCGCCTAAAACCTCTTCTGAAGCAGCATGTTTCAGGCGAGGTTTTGATGCTGTTTTGGGAGCGGAAACACTCTGAAAAGCGCTTCGAAAACGGCGTCAACATCGGCCGTGTGATCACACCCTTAGTGACATGTTATCTTTATTCTGTGGGTCAATACAATTCCACGGTTATCATTATATCGCATGGTGCTGCCACTAGGTGGCGTACAGCGGGGGAAATGCAAGGAATGTGCCACCGAGGGACATTCCTTGCCACCAAGTGTTATCGGTCAGCAACATTAGGTTGCTGACACTCTACGTAGTATGGCTGATGTCCAGCCATTATGGGTTGGCTTTCCCGGAACAGCTGCAGATGGGTGGGTGGTTGTTCCCATGTTCCCACGTTCTAGGTCCCCACGTTCCAGCCCAGGTTGTGTTCCAGGTCCAGGATTTACCAGGCCTATAAAAAGCCTGTCTCTCCAGCTAATCGGGGGGAGTGGTATGCTAGCTGGCAGTGCAGCAGATGAGCTGGAGAGTGGCTCTGGGCCCCAGAGGCTTGAGGGAAGCCAGAACCAGTGAGTACTGTTAACGTGTGTGTGGTGCAGTGGCGATAGGCCTTGACCACACGTTAGAGAGGGACGTCATATCTGTTCTGGTTTTGTTGCTAAATTACTGTAACCTTGTGCCGAAATAAACAGGCTGAGTTTTAAATAAGAAGCCATTGTCAGAGTGCCATCCGTTTGACCCAAGCGGCGATCCTGAGCTAAAAGACCCCCAGGACGGTCTAGGAGGGCGTCCCGATGAGAGCAAGTCGTCACATATGGTGGAAGATGCGGGCATAATTGGCACGGACTAGGCAAGATTGGCATAGGTGAAGAATTGGTGCAAGTGAAGTCTTGCTGTTGTGACATTTAAAGGGCCAGAGGCCTGAATGCTAGCTCTGTGTGAGAAAGCGCGTTTTGAAGAGACACACCTGTATACTGCCTGTGTGGAAAAGACTATGTTGCTGCTGCACAAATTTTTTTGGCCATGGAGGAGCTGGCTAAGTACCTTGAGGAGGCAACTGCCCAGCAGAGGAAAATGAATGAACTGTGGGCCCAGCAATTGGCTAAGCAGCGTGAAACGAATGACAAGCTCCGTGCACAGTCTGAGGCACAGCAGCAGGAACTAAAGGGCATTATAAACAAAAGTCAGCGTTCTGGAGATGGTGGACTTACCACAATTCAAGCAGCCTTGCTGGCTGGATGTTCAGAGGAAAAGACAGAAAAAACGGATGCCAAAGTTAACAAGCCTGAGTGGTGTGACGGATGCCTACAGGTGGATATGTGCATGAAGGGATGTCCTGTGGCCAGGAGGCCGTATCGTCCGTCAAGGAGTGAGCCCACTTCAGGAGAGATGGCTTTGCTGAGAGTTCCACATGCTGCCATTGCTGCGGGCAACCATCTGGATCAGTAGGAACCAGCAGAGGGAGCCATGTTGGAGATGCCAAAGAGTGGAAAGTAGTTCTCCTGACTGTCCTTTCAGGAGGAGGCCAGAGAGGAGGCAGCTGCAAGTCTGGAAGTTTCAGGTGGGTGGAGCACCACCTAGGGCTGACATGGACAGTCAGCAGGAGAGGTACAGACTGCACCCAGATACCATACCCAGTGTGGAGACCCATCATGTACTTGGTAGACTGCTCCAGGGGGGTGTATTGTGGGTGACACCTGTGTTGGGACTGCCAGACATGGGTTGTGTGACAACCAGGGTGAACCAAGCAGAGGTCCAGACATGATGCCTGTGCTGGTAAAGAGTGCTGAGAGCAGCAGGACTGTGAACTATGAACTCAGTGTCTACCAGGCTGCGTTACCTGTGGGGAATGGTGACTGTTAGAAACTGTATTAGGAATAATGTGCCATTTGAAAATGCTAATCGTAAGGAAAATGTATCTGTATCTATTAGTGATGTCACACAGTTTGAGCAGGGGAAGGTTAGCTGCATCACAAAGTTAGCTCCAGCTACTGCAGTGTGTGAACAAGCAACTACTGGTGCTGAAGCTCCTGCAGTAGTGGAGAGCAGCTCAGGTCTTCCCCTAGAGGTTATGGCTGTCAGGGCTAGTGAAGTAAAAGCAGAGTGTGAACTAGCTCCTGAAGTAATGCCAGCCCCAGCTGTAGAGCAGACAAGCTCAGGTTTGCCCCTAGAGGTCATGATTAACAATGCTGAGAGTATAGCAGAGAATGGGTGTCCTGTGGTGGATGACGATCTGGAGGCATGTGTTAACTCTACCGGCTCAGGTGGAGCTGGTGTCGTTGCCCATAGCAACATGGTATCTTCCACACCTCCTGCTGTAAAAAAGTATGAGTGTGTGTGCCCTGAAGCCGTGTGTGAAGTGTCTGGTGTCCAGCTGGTGAGTGTGTCTGCCAGGGACCTCAGCGCACTGTGTGTACATGATGGTAGCATGCAAGTCGCAAGTAATGTGTGCCCAGTGCTTGATAGACACCAGTTCTGTTTGACTGTTGTTGGTCCCAGAGAGGAGCTTTCATGTTTCAGTGTGTGTCCTGGAAGGGAACTGGAGGATCCTGGAAATGAGGGCTCTGCTACCATGTATGAGGAGACTAGTTGTGTGAATGGGGTGGTTATTGAGCATGGGAAACTAACACTCAGTGAAGAGTCTCTATTTCAGTGTGGGAATGGACACTATAATATGTCAGTACTGCAGTGTAGTGATGATGCTGGTTATGCAGATGGGAGATATGAAAAAACGTGTGCAAAGAAAACGGATGCTGAAGCAGATTTTGTATGCAGCCCTGAGCAGGGTATTACAGAGAAGCGGGTCTGTGATAGAAATTCAGATTGGGACCCTGCAGGGAAGGAAGAGAATGGTCATGCTGGGACCTGTAGTGCAGTTTAGTTGACATGTTCTAAGGATTGCTGTATTTTCAGTAGCTTTTACTGCAGTGGTCACAAGGACTGTAGCGATGTTGGAGATGGAAAATATGAGCTGCTAGACCCAGAAAAGAAGAGGGTTTGCTCAGGTCCTAGTGAGGGGCAGGTCAGTGTGGTTGAACCCTCAGAGGGTAAAGAGGTGTCTGGTTCTGAGGCAACTGATAAACTTTTCCCAGAGCTTATGGAGGAAAATATTAGCTGTATCACAGAGGTGTTATGTCCGGTGATATGTGGTGACCTACAAGTGGGTGCCATTTGCAGTCAGACGTCTGCTACACTTACTGGTGTTAAGAATGTGACGGAGTTACTTAATGTGAACACAGACAGTTTGGTGTTTGAGTGGGAAAACCATAAGGAGGTTAGCCGGGATGCTGACGTTCTGTTTGTAAATAGGTCTGCCATTGACTCATGCGAACTTGATGATGTGCAAGATATAGGAGTCTCCCTGATAGAGGTTGAGTATTCTCCCTTAGAGACGGTTACAGGGGATGTGCAGGAAATATCTCCACACATTGCTGCAGAGGGTCTTCTGCTAGAAAGAGCTGGTAAGCGGAGGTGTGAACAGGGGAATGTGTCCTCTGGCACTAGTGAAATGCCAGGTAATGTTGGCAGTAGGAACTCTGCACTTATTAGCATGCATATTATGGGGGCCACAGTGGATCCTAGTCCAAAGGAAGTTATCACCACTGAGGTGGTCACTAAGAAAGGCCAAATGTCAGCTAGTAACCTAGAGGCAGAGCTTCAGGGTCCCAAGAAATTAGGGAATGTAGCTGACCCTAAGAAGCATGAGATGGTCAGTGAGGACCCGCGGACTTGTGTTGAAGAGAGGTTTTGGGTTCCTCATAGTCCTGCAGAAAAGAGGTATCAGGTTTGGGCTCAGGTGCGCCCCAAGCGGCCATGGTGGATAGTGACCCTGAGAAGTGTGCTTTCATTACTGCTTCTGGTGAAGATAGTGGGGTTGCTGTGTCCAACCAGGGGTCTTCTGAGAGACCCAAAATAGTGAGGAAACTGCCCAATGGGCACAATACAAAACTAGTCTATGTGGGGAAAAAGGCTACTTGGACTGGTGGCGCTGGTAATGAGGTTCCTAGTAGTAAACCTGTGAATGTCGGCATGCGGGCTGAAGGTAGTGGCATTGTTGCAGAGCGTGTATGTGTTATGCCACTGGTGGTAAGTGGCTGTGACCTGTCGGTTGCTCATTGTGGGATGAGTGCTTGCTGTGAGCCCACAGCTGAGCTGTATGTGAGCAAGGTTGTCTCCGCCCCTGAAGAGGTAGAGAAGACATTGGCCCTGTGTAGAAGCTTTGACCCCGGAGGAAGGGTTGTGCAGGGTGATCAAGGCCTACGGCCTTTATCAGAGGAGGGGGGATATGTGGCAGAGCGACCATAGGTGGTCACATGGTTCTGCCAGGGAAAATGCAAGGAATGTGCCACTGAGGGACTGGTCTCAGTGGGGGAAGCCAAGTGTTATCGGTCAGCAACATTAGGTTGCTGACACTCTACGTAGTACAGCTGATGTCCAGCCATTATGGGTTGGCTATCCCGGAACAGCTGCAGATGGGTGGGTGGCTGTTCCCATGTTCCCACGTTCCAGATCCCCACGTACCAGGCAAGGTTCTGTTCCAGTTCCAGGATTTACCAGGCCTATAAAAAGCCTGTCTCCCCAGGTGATCAGGGGGCGTGGTCTACTAGCTGACAGTGCAGCAGAGGAGCTGGGGAGAGGCTCTTGCCCCAAGAGGCTTGAGAGAAGCCAGAACCAGTGAGTACTGGTAACATGTGTATGGTGCAGTGGCGATAGGCCTTGACCACATGTTAGAGAGGGACGTCATATGTTTAGTTAGTGACCCAAGCAGCAATCCTGAGCTAAAAGACACCCAGGACGGTCCAGGAGGGCGTCCCAACGTAAGCAAGTTGTCACTATAAAATATTATAATATAATTATATATTATTATATATACTTTAAATAATACATATAACTTCTTTTTGTTATTTTTCATATCTGTCATTGTCTCTTTTTAGTTTTATGTCAACAGAATTATGTGAGAGCTAATGTTTGCAAGGTGAGCTGAATATTTAATTTATACCCTTTTTAGGGTACATATGACCTTTTCCACTTTTAATTTTCATTCATTTGGGAAGTGAGACAATCAACAAAAACATAGGGCCAAATGTATGAAAGTTATCTAGGTCTAAGACTTTCTTTGTTTTAAATAGAAACAAAAAACAGCTCCCCTTTCATTTCATATAGTGCTCTGAAAAAATGAAAGTGGAGCTCTGATTGGTTACTATGGGGAACAAAGAAAGTCTTAGACCTAGACAGTTTTCATACAGAAAGTTCTGCAGGAGACAAGCAAAGAGTTAAACCCGCCAAGTGTCAGGAAAACTATGTGCCCAACTCACCCAACTGCAATGTAACAAGTAAATAGTGTGTTGCACTCACCTGCTCGTGGAAGATACAAGGTAGGGACGACCTCTGGGACATCTTGCCGCTAGCATAGTAACTGCTGGACGTTTCCCAAAAAGACACACAACTGGACCTCCGGCATGGATGCCCTGGATGATGAACTTCTCATCTGCGCCTCCAGAATTAGAAGGCAGGCATGGTCTCATTGCAAGGCAATGAGGCTGACTCAGGACACCAGTCACACCAGGTTGGTGAAGAGCAGCAGCAGGACAGCATGCCACAACCTGAGCTACCCGTGTGCCCCATTGGTGCTGCCACACAAACACCAATAGCAACCATAGTGCATTCCTTGCACCCGTAGAATTCAGGTATTGCCACAGTGCTCCAATCCCCCTCCCCTCCCCATCCCCACTTCGCCTGGCCCTGGTACCAGCTGAATAAGGAGAAGGTACAGCCCAGGCTTACCTGAGCCTGCTTTCCAACACCTAACAGCCAGTCATGAGCACAGACACACACTCTATGAACACGCATTCACACACGCTATATACATACACACATGCCATATATACAAACATACATACTATACACACAATATATACACACAGAAACACGATATACGAAGACATTCTATATACACACACATGCTCACATTATATACACACAGAACTAAACACAATAGTGAGTAACATATACTCACTATACACACAATATATACACACAGAAACACGATATACGATCACATTCTATATACACACATGCTCACACTATATACACACAGAACTAAACACAATAGTGAGTAACATATACTCACTATACACACACAACTAAGCATAGTATACAAATATACTCAGATCAGATGCCATGAAAAAGATAAGAGTTTATTGTTGTACTATTAATAACATATATCCAAAGACAAAATATTTCGTTAATGGGGAGTAGAAGTGGAAGGAGACATAAACAATCAGGCAAACAAAAATGTCACCAGTAACAGTGAAATCGCTAGATGATAGTCCAGTTGGTACCAATAATGAATTTCATACACTTAAGCACATATCTGATGGAAATTATTACATTGCATATATAAAAATATATAATCTATAAAATGGGGACTGATTCCATGGCATGAATAAGGGTTTGAACACCAAAAACGCGTCGGCTGCTTGATGCCGGTCGTTATGGATTTTAAAGAATTGCAATAAAATAATATATTTTTAATGGAATAGGAGCTGGAGATCATTTGCTGTTTTACAAAGTTTGTAGTGCCCAGGAAGTCCATGGGTTTGCTCCGTGCTCCAGAAAGAGTCAACGCCCTCAATTAAGTGTCTGTGGGAGATCACTTGAGTTGCAGCGAAACTTTGTTTGATTGTACACTAGTTAGCATTAGTGCTATGGGTGAAGCCAGATTCTGCAGCCTTGTACCAACCGGCATTGTTACATGAACACAACCTTGGCATCCAACCTTGGAAACCTCATAGCGCGGTCCCAGTTAGAGAACTGGATGATCCCTTAGACTCCGTATATCACTTTAGTCAGTGCTCGGGTAGTTGCAGTGCAAGGTTCCTTTGTTCCAAGGTATGTTGGCCAGTAAGCTATAAGGCTCTTCTGAGTACTTGCTATTTTTTCTTAGAATAATTTATCGTAATACTACAAATCAACCAAAATATTATTGTTATGTCAATGAATATATATTCCCTGAGCACATACCATAAAACACCTTAAATTTTATTTTTTGATGACTCTCTCCTTCTTGTATGTCCTCATCTCTTACAGCTTGTCAGTGCTCCAACCTCTCCAGGGATCTGTTACATACTGCCCTGTTTCTGTCCTGTTCCCTACAGAGACGTTGATAGATTCTACTACCAAACCTTGATTTATTACAAGTTTCATATAGCTTTTTCCATGAGGGTTTACCTGCAGGTATTATCGTAAAACACAGCTCCAGGCTTTATAGATACACTTATTTTATGTAAACTTGTTTTTTTTTGTTTGTTTTTTTGTTAGGTTCAAGTCTGCTTTTAGTCTTTTCTTAGCTCCAGTTATGTTCCTTGCACTGTTGTAGACTTATTCATCTTCAATAATGATGTACATAATTTAATGCTTTCCTATGCTAGTTTTTAAAAATATGACACAATAGAATGAACAATAGGACCACACATTGTGGTTTTTCTGCATTGAAGATCATTTGAAAAACTACATGCCGAAAAAACACATGCATTTTTTGTTTTTAAAAATGCATACATTCTTTAATTGACTCACATAGGATTCCACCTAAGTGTTCCAACAAATGTATTTTTAAAAACATACAGGTTTTTGAAAAAAATGTGTGCATTTTTTCTACATGTAATTTCAGTTTTATCTTACTTCTCAGGAACTAAAGGCTGTTTGGTGACCAGGTAGCAACATTCAGTTATTAGATCCTACATTTGACCTATGTCACTGCCTTACCTGGGTTTAGGCATCTCTGCTCACTGTTGATGTGGGTTCTAAACCTACAGTTGGACTATTTAAGCTTTAGGGGTTTTCTCACCACAATGATTAGCTTTAAACATGTAGGCAAAGGTAAATAAAGATTATTACCAAATACATGAATTTTCATGGTTTAGGAGGTATAGGAGATTGTATTCCCTGCTTGTTTACACAAGCTTCCCTAGGTTACCAACCACCTATCTGCTCTTTCTCTGATCTCATTGCTCTGTCCACCTTTGTAACTCACTCACTGCTGAATCTTATCTCCAGCACAGTAGCTGGTTTATGTAAATGATAAGTTTTAACCCATTTAAGCTCTGTAGCCTTGTGCACTACAGTTGACAAACCTCCAACATTCATCTTACTGTTACAGGATCAGCTATGAATAACAAGCTGATATGCCATCCACTTCTGTAAAACTGCCCAAAAACTGACAAAGTAAGTGCAAGTCTGAAGCTGCCTGTGGCTCTTTGAAACAGCATGGTGGGACGTCCTTTTTAACCACTTAATGCAAACGGAAATAATTTTATGTCATTCTGTTGTTAAGGGTGTACAAGCCTATATAATGAAGTGCATAAGTACTGCAGTAGATAGAAGATAAGCAATTGCATGTTGAACCCTTTGAGTGCTAAACATGACTGTAAAATAAAAGTTTAATACGTTTTTTTAAAAATATGGAAAAAGTAAAAAATAAAAGTATTAAGAAATTTGAAAAATACTTTTTCCATTCATCCAATAAAAATTAAACTTTAAAATAATTTACATAATTAGATCACCACATCAGTAAAAGTTTGATTTAACACAATATTATGTTATTTATCCTGCATGGTAAACACAGTAAAAGAAGAAAATATTGAATACCAGAACTGTCATTTTTTGATGTTTCCGCTTCCTGTAAAAAGTGATCAAAAAAGTTGCATGTTCTTCAAATTACCAAGAAAAACTACAACTTACCCCACAAAAAAAGTTGCCATCACATAGATCCTACTGTGGAAAAATAAAAGTTATTGGCCTAAGAAAATGGCGATTGAAAGCAAATTGAAAAAAGTGCTTTGTTTAATTTAAAGTAAACTATATAAATGAATTTTTTTGATCTGCTGGGTGAAGATCATATGTCACATTATACCAAAAAGGAAAAAACTCCCTGAAAACAAACCCCCAAATTTTCCACCCAACAAAGCTTTTTTTCGGGCCCCTCCCTGTAAAAATATTATGTTATGAAAAGGGGTTATCTTTAAAAAAGAACATCTTGTCCCGCAAAAAAGAAAAAAGCCTTCATACTGCTTTGTCAAAGAAAAAATAAGTGTTTGGTTTCTGGGTTGAGGGGAAAAAATGCAAAGGGAAAAAAAAAGGGGCCCGCCCCCAAAAGGGTTTTTTAAAGGGTTGGTTATAAATTTAATTTTGGGTTTAATTAAATTTAAATTTAAAAATTTGGGTTTCTTAATTTACGCTGAACTTTATTCAAAATGTCCATGACCAATTACCATCTAATTGCATGAATACGAATGAAAAGAAAAGAAGTTATTTTGTTGTACATCCCTTTAACTAATTCTAAACTGTAACACACAAAAAAAAAATTGGGGCCCAAAAAACAAAAAAGGGAAACCAAAACCAGGAGGAAATTAAAAATTAAAGGGGTTTTTCCCTTTGCTAAAAGGTAAAAACTTTCAACATGTGGGGAATGGTAAATAGGACTTTTTCAAATAAATTGCCTTTTAAATATTCCCTTTTGGCCCGGAGATAAAGACATTTTATCTGCTCTGATGCACACGGGTTCCTTTTTGTTGGCATCCAACTCACCCTTTCCAAAATTAGACAAATAGCAGTTTAGCTCACCCCAAAAGCAGACTACTTTTTTTTTAAACAGATAAATAATTGTTTTAAACTCCCCCAAAGCCCCTTGTATCTTGTTTTACACAGTTTACATCTCCTGCATTTTCATCTTTTAATTTCTTAGTTAGTTATAAGAACAAATATGCTTATCTTTTGCAAATTTTAACCACCCACACCTTTTAAACTCGGGCTTTGACAAAAGGGATAAGAGAAAAAAAAAAAAATTATGATTAAATTGGGGGGATTTTTTCCTTAAAAAAAAATCCTTTTTCAGTAATTTACTGTTGTAGAATATTTTAAAAAACACGCCAGTTTTTTGGTAAATCAAATATTACTAAAAACTAGGGCCCTTTTTGCCAGCCCGATCCACAGACCCTTTTTTTTCCAAAGGTTCTATCCAGATCTAAAAATGAATAAGGCTATGAGCTTTTGCATACTGCCCCTATTTTTTATGTGCCCCCTCCCCTATAAAAAAAAGATACTATAATCAAACCCAAACTCTATAAAAAACAAAAAATCCAAAAGCAAAAACCATTTTTTTTCATTTTTTATAAAAACAATAACATACATATCACATTAAAAAAAACATTTTGGGCTTTTTTGGCCCTTTCAAGTTTTAGAACCCCAAATGATAGTCCTTACTCATAGCCTATTTTATAGGCTGATATATGGAGACCTAAGGGTTTGGATTTCTTCCTTCCTTCCTTATACTGTATATAGAAACTTGTATTTGTAGCATACTTTTATATGGCCATATACATAAATCCTTATTCCCCCAAACCCCGGGTTTTTTCAAAACACAGTTTATGATAAAATAAAAATACTCTTTAATTTAAAATAACGCCAACATATTCCCCCAGGGACTTTACAATATAGAGGGAAAAAGCACAGAAAAAATCAGACTTACATTATAAAAAAGCCAAAGTACAAATCAACACGCGGGGGTGGGGGGCCCGCTCGCAAGAGCTTAAAAATCTATTTGGATGTATGGGGGAAAAAAAAAGGGTTTTTCAAGTGCTTGGGGTTTTCAAAAGGGCCAGCCCTGTTACAAAATATCGGGGGAGTATACAAAAAAGGGATGAACCCCGCCCCTCCCAAACCCTACATCTATATACAGAAAAGTGCCGGGGGTGCCAAAGTTTAGGGAAAAGATGAATGTGTTACAGAAATTTTGGGGGGGTTTAAAAATTTGGGGTCTTGATAGGCTTTTTCAAGAAGAAGGGTTTTTTAGAGCCCCTTAAAAAGCGAGGGGTTTTATTTTGCCTTAAACACAAAGGGGTAACCCGTTTCCAGGGGAATGGTGCAAAAAACGTGCAAAATCTTGTAGACCGGGGAAAAAAGGGTTTGGAGAGTGAGGGGTAACTTTGAAACAGAAACAAATGGAGAGACTGGGTAGGGTGGTAGACAAAATGAGAGAGGAATGTATGGGGGTGCAGAACTGGGAGAGCTTTAAAAGGGGGAGTGATTAAGTTTTTTTACTGTATCCTTTACTGAAAGGGCAACCAGTGCAGTGCCCGAAAACAGGGGAGAGGCATTAGTATAGCGGCTAGAAAGAAAGACAAAGCCTGGCTGATGCATTCAGGACAGATTGGAGAGGGGAGAGTTTACAGAGTGGAAGACCGAATAAGCAAGGAGTATACCAGTACTCAAGACGAGAAAGAATAGAAGCAGCCATGCGAGTTTGAGGTTGTTTCCACCTGAGAAATGGACGGATTCTGTAGATGTTCTTGTAGGTGCAGTGTTATGACAGAATCGGGCAAGGGAATGGATATATGATGGGGGTGAAGGAACAGATCCGAGTCGAGTATCACCCCAAAGACAGCGGCCTGCTGCCTAGGAGCAACTGGAGGTGCCACACACAGACCAGAGAGATAGCAGGTGAGGGGTGGATAGTAGACGGTGGGATGACTATAAGTTCAGTATTTTAGTGAGGTATAGTTTAAGATACAGGGAGGACATGATGTCAGGCAGACATTGACAGACAGTTCCACTGGTGTTTTGTAGCAGGGCAGGAGTGATATCTCGGGAGAGTGTATAGTTGAGTGTCATCACGTAGAGATAGGTACTGAAAAGCCAAAACTACTGATGGTTTGTCCCCAATGGGGGCTGTGTACAATGAAAAGAGGAGAGGAACCAAGAACGGATCCCTGTGGAAACCCAACAGCAAGAGAAGAGGAGAAGCGGTAGAACCGGAAAATGAGACACTGAAGGAGGGTCAGAGAAGGTAGGAAGAGAACCAAGAGAGACGTGTCCAGATACCGTAAGGCGCTGAGCATGTTGAGGAGGAGATGTGAATTCAACAGTGTCCAAATGCTGCAGAGATATCACAAGAAAGATGCAGCAATGAGTAGTAACCGCTGAGATTTTGCTGTTATGAGATCATTGAGACATTTTGCGAGAGCATTACTGTGGAGTGTAGGGTGCGGAACCTGATTGCAGAGGTCCAGAAGAGAGATAGTGGAGAGATAGCAGATTAGGCGAAGTAGGACCAAGCTTTCCAGGAGTTTTGGAGATGAAAGGGCAGGTTAGAGACTGGTCCGGTAGTTAGTGGCTCAGGACGGGTCCAGAGAGGGCTTTCTCAGTAAGGGGGTTTATAATAGCGTCTTGATAGGAGATGGGAAGATACCATGGAGAGAGAGAGGTTACAGATTGTGTGTGGGAGAGATGACGAGCTGAGAAATAGACTGGACAAGTGAGGGAATGGGGTCACTAGAGCAGGTGGTGGGGGTCGCGCAGACAGCAGAAACCTGGACACTTTCTACTTCTTCTCTGATGTTCGGGTCAAAGGCTGAAAGCAGATTAGAGACATGTGGGGAGGGACAGGATGGATTCTGCTTGGTGTTTGTGATAAGATTCATGGCGGAATCTGTGCAAATTTTTGTCTTTGAATGAGTGCCAGATCTTCATCCAGAGGGTCATTGACCGGGTTCTGAGCTTTAGGCCTGAGGAGGAGTGGAAGGTGTCAAACAGACGTTTTGGGTTGTTGTGTAAGGTTGAGATGATGATTGAAAATATTTTTGTTTGGCGCAGTGAAGGGCATTGTGGTAAGGTCCCTGAGCAATAATTTATAAGGAGAAAGTCTGCAGGTAAGCATCGACTTCCGCCACAGACCTCCCACAATATCGGAACATCGCTGCAAGATGGCGAATCTAAGGCGTGTGCCATGCTGTGGTGTCTGACTCTGGTGGTCGCGGTGTGTGAGAGGTGCCAATCATGTCCAGGGTGGTTGTGAGAGTTTCATTTGTAATGTTTGACGGCCAGGTCAGGACAGAGAAGGAGTGAGATTTGGGGGCAGTGAGGGACTGTAATGGTGTCAATAAGTTCTTCCAGTGTTTATTGAGCGGAGATTTACGGAACGGGTGATGGGTAGGTGTTGTCCAGAGAAGGCTGGGATTAGCAAAAGAAGGAAATAAGGTTTGATCAAAGAGAGCCAAAGGAGAGTTGCTACGATTAGAAATAGAGCAAGGTGACAGAAAAACCAGATCAAGAAGATCCCAACCTTGTGAGTTGGAGAGTCTATAAGTATGCAAGAGGCCAAGGGAAGAGTTAAGGTGAAAAGGAAGACATGAGGCAGGAAGGAGACATAGGTTGGTCAATGGGAATGTTGAAAATCCACCCATGATGAGAGTGGGAAATTCATAGAGAGAAGTGTGGGAGCCAGGCCCACAGACAAGCTATAATAATTTTAATTTAGAGCAGTGCAAAACTTAAAACCTGATCGAGTATGAAATCAGAAGATGCACAAAATTCAAAATAGAATAGCATGAACTTTTCTTCTCAATGACACTGCCATCTTGTGGAGACACACTGCAGTGTCACAGAAATAAATCTATTTTGAGCCTGAGGAAAAGTGACCGGGCATTTACTCCTGGATCAAATCCAATAACACAACCATCTGATATATTTTATTCCATAGCAAAGCAAGTAGCATGAACTATACAAGTAATGGAGTTTAATTTGTAATATATACGGCTTTTCTTTCTCCAGAGCTCTGCTCTGTCTTAGCGGCATAAAGGCTTTTCCTTCTTAACTGACTGTGGCACAAGCCACTAATTCCTCAAAAAAAACTTAAATGGATTATTTCAAAATCTTCCCCAAAATCCCAAGAAAAAGAAACCGCTAAATACCTATAATCTCAGGTACCAGAAGCAATTCAAAGGTTGGTGAATTATATCTTAACACTCCTTGTCTTCTATATGTATGTCATATCTATATTCCTATATCTACTTACCTATCTATTTAGAAATATACTGCAGCACTCAAAAAATATATATAGATGGGTGCCAGAGGAACAGTCCCGACTAAAGACCTTCAATTTAGAAAAAGTAAAAAATCCCAGCACACTCCAAAAATTTGAAGCAGAAAAGTGATAAATTTATTCCACCCATGCCATGCAACATTTTCCAGTTCCAAGCTTGAAAAAGGTCCTATTGTTGGACTGAAACGTTGCATGGACATGGGTGAATAAATCGTATCACTTTTTTGCATCAATTTTTAGAGTGCTGTGGATTTTTTACTTATACTTATCTATCTATATATGTAATGGCAAAGTACTTTTGTTTGGTACTTAAAGGGGTTTTCTCACCAGAATGATTGGCTTTTAATATGTAGGGGATAGTAAATGAAGATTATAACCAAATGCATTGCTGTCTTGATTTTACTTTGTTCCTGAGATAAAAAAATATTTAATGTATTGTTAGTGTACAAAAGTATCTCTTGGTTACTGATCACCCTTCTTTTATTTGATTGCTCCAAGCTGACATCAGACCATGATGAGTCACTCCCTGCTGAGTCTTATTTCAGCACAGAAACTTGTTTACCTAAGTTAAAGGGGTTTTATCATTACACACTTTGGTAGACTTGAGCTGCTTGTATCTGTTTCAGCTTCAAATCCAGGGGCGAGTCTCTCTTCGTTGTAGGCGTGTATCTCCTCGCAGGATGCGTGTCTTCCCTCACTGAAGAGCTGTGACATTATCATTCTGTGTGAAGCAGTGGAAGGGAGAGGGTGTCACAGCTCCTACAATGTTCTCTTATTTGCAGAGCTGTCACCTGCCTCCCAGGCTACACAAGCTCCTTGTAAACCAAAAACCCCGCCCTTTTTTGTAACCAGGAACCCATCATTTCTGTAAACCCGGGCACCTGCTTTTGGGGTAAAACAGGTTTTTAAAAATACAAACCTGAAAGGTTAAACCAATGTGAGGAAATTTTCCCCTGCCGACCCCCCTCCTGTTATCAGGCAGGAGGTGAGAGAATGGGAAAAAGGGTGTTATATGGGGGGAGCACAGGGTATTAAAACTTTGTTAAAAATGAGGGGAAAGGGAATTTTTAGCAGCAGGACTCAGAATTTGGCCCCGATCCTTTAGAAAAGGGCATAAGAGGAGCTGAACAGCCCTTTTTTATCAGCCACAGCCATCCCCAGGCAGTTTTGTTTTTACTTTTGTTTTCCCAAAAACTCAGAGGGGGAGTAAGCACAGAGTGCAGGCAGGCCCCAATTCCCCCAGCACGGAGGTTGGGTTTTCCCCCCCAGGGGGGGGAACTTCAAAAAGGCCCGAATGACATATTCCCGTCACCAAACACAGGGAAAGGGGGGGTGGGCCCCTCCAGCTGCTGCGAGATAGCTTAAAAGATTCACAGAAATTTGCCTCATATATGCCCATTTCTAAGTGTTTTTGGGGAATGCAAACCAATTGGCCCAAAAATGCTTATTTTTACTTTTCCATAATTTTAAAATATGATCTTTGTAGCAAAAAAAACCCCTTTAATGACAAGCTTTAACCCCTTGAAACTATAACCTTTTTGCATCTTTAAAACCCCTGCACTCATTCACTTTTAATAGCAAAAGCACAGCCATATGGGCATTCATGCTATTTTTAAAACCTTTAACACCCCAATATAGAGGCCTGTTACAGTTGAAGTTGGGGAGGCCCTTCTCTTAAAGAAAATAAAATAAGAGTCTGAAAGGGTTTGGGAAAGGGCTGAAGGGGGAAACCAAGGGACCGGGACAAGGGATTTTTGGGTTCCCCCAGGCCCAAAAAAGGATATAGGGCCCCCGCAATGAAATAGTTAGCCAACTCCATACCTTTTCCCTTGGGACCCACTTTTTTGTCTGGAGAAGGGAAAAATCTGGGTTTTGGAAAAATCAAATTTTTGTACCAATACTTTTACTTATGGAAATTAAAGGGGTAGTTTGCTGTAAAAATCTTGTACATGAGTAAAGGCCCGTCAAAGACCCCAAACACCAAAAAGTCTCTGTGGTTGCACCACACATAACTGTGCACCATATTTCCCAGAACTCCATGGGTTTTTTTTTTTTTTTTAAATATGGAAAAAGTAAAAAACAAAAGTATTAAGAAATTTGAAAAATACTTTTTCCCTTTTAACCAAAAAAATTAAAACTTTAAAATAATTTACGAAATTAGATCCCCACACAGTAAAATTTGATTTAACACAATATTAGTTTTTATCCTGCATGGTTAACACGGTAAAGAAAAAAATATTGAATACCAGAACTGTCATTTTTTGATGTTTCCGCTTCCTGTAAAAAGTGATCAAAAAAGTTGCATGTTCTTCAAATTACCAAGAAAAACTACAACTTACCCCACAAATAAAGTTGCCATCACATAGATCCTACTGTGGAAAAATAAAAGTTATTGGCCTAAGAAAATGGCGATTCAAAGCAAACTGAAAAAAGTGCTTTGTTTAATTTAAAGTAAACTATATAAATGGAATTTTTTTGATCTGCTGGGTGAAGATCATATGTCACATTATACCACAAGGTAAACTCCCTGAAAACAAACTCCCAATTCCAGCCACAAAGCATTTTTTTCGGGTCTCCCTGTACATAATATGTTATGATAAGAGGTATCATTAAAAAGAACATCTTGTCCCGCAAAAAAAGAAAAAAGCCTTCATACTGCTTTGTCAATGAAAAAATAAGTGTTATGGCTCTTGGTGAGGAGGAAAAAATGCAAAAGAAAAAAAATGGGCCGATCCTGAAGGGGTTAATGTTGGTTATGAAATTGTTAATATTGGTTCATTAATTAATTATTGGTTTCTTAATTTAGGCTGAACTTTATTAAAAATGTCTATGACCAATAACCATCTAATTACATGAATACGAATGAAAAGAAAAGAGGTTATTTTGTTGTATATCCCCTTTTCCCAAAACTAAAAATAAAACACAATAAAAAAAATTTGGGGACTTTCAGAAAAGAAGACCACACCGGCCTAAAACCCCAGCACAGGTTTTCCTGCCTCAACAAACCCCCCCTTGGCGCTCCCTTTAAAGGGTTGTCTCGCTCAAAGAATAGCTTTCAAAATTTAGGGAACACAAAATAAAGCATTTTCCAAATATATTGCTTTGTTTCCCCTGTTTTCCCTAAAGGAGTACAATGAATTTTTGACCTCCCCGGCTATTTTCAGTTCCCTCAGTAAACCCAAACCGTAAAAAATTCTCCCCCCTGCTGTTTGTTCAATGAGATTTTCAGTGAGTGTGCATACACAGTCTTGGCAGTGTCCTGTGTGCTCAGGTAAAAAGCTTTATTTTCTAAAAAAAAACACACTGTAATTAGGGCTTTTGTTTTTGGGGGTCGGTAAGAATCCTGTTTGAGTTTGAGAAACAATTGATCTAATTGCATTGAAAAAAACAGCATGGGACAGAGTGACAAGCAAGAGCTGTATGCAAATGAGTCAGTCTGAACCAGGAAGTGAGTATTTCATTCATGCATTCTCTGAAACTCTGAAGGGAGACAACTCTTTTAAACATTATTGTAGTAGAGATCCTGTGAATGAAGAATCCTATTAGAATAAATACTAGTTAAACACATTAAGACATATAAACGTTCAAATATTCACTGTAGAAGAACATTTCTTAAACAGAACTTTTATTATTTCTTTTAAAAAATAAACTAGAACAAAAAAATCTTTATTTTTCATGTTTCATTTGTAAAAACCCAATTATTGTAATGCAAAACCATGGAAAATTGCTGTGAAAATGGTATATGCATGCTGAGGATGTAAATACAGCTAAATGCAGCAGTTACCCAGGACCTTAGCCTACAATTAAGGGTTGCCAATTTGCAAAATATAGTAACCCTGTAAGACAACTTGATAAGGCCCATGGCTTTTGGAATGTATATTTGTATATGATGGTTTGTGGTCTTAGCTAACATTTTTTCATCAAAAAGGGCCCCTTAAAAGGGGGATGTATCGCTGTTTTTACATCCAAACCCCCTGAAAAACACTCTAAGACAGTGTTCTTAAACTCAGGGGACTGATCTCTTCTCTCTCATTTGCTGGGGGTTTGTTCATTTTTAATCCGTTTCTATGACTCATCCGGGCCACAGATCTGCTCATTTCTTTTTTTTCTTGTTACACGCACAGCTTTAAAAGGCACCGGGAAACAATTCTGCTGTTTTCTGTTTTTAGAATCGTGCATTGCAATGTGCAGCCCCTGGCTGTGCAAATGAAATGTCGCCACCCTTTTTTTGAGTGAGGGGGCAGGAATGCACGTCCATGAATAAACCGGGGGGAGGCCCCCGGACGGGGGACCCCGGGTGAATGGGTGAACCCTGGGTGGCCCCACCGAGCCACTGTGGGCCCCGGAGGCAGTGCCACCGTTCCCCGGGGCCTGGCCGCACATTCTGTTACTGAACGCCCGGAGCCTGCGTCCCGAGCGCCCAGAGACCGGCCCGGCAGTCAGCGGAGCACAGCGCCACTAGCGCTCCTCTCCGCTGATCTCCCTGGCAGGCTGAAGGCGTTAGGCGATTCTACAAGCCCATACTCCATACCACTTATACTTATGCCTCTTGTTTTTTGCATCATTTTCTCTATCTTTCTGTCTTCCTAAAGGTTGATTGCAGTTGAAAACAGCTTGGTATTTTTTTGAGACCCAACCCGGGGAATTCCTTTGGGCCCTTGGCCAGTCCCACCTGATTGCAGCAATCCCGGCCTCTCGGCACATCCATATATACAAGCATGTGACCTCTAAGGCCCCACCAGCTGTTCATGTATTTTTTTTGCAAGTTCAAATTTGTGAATAATCTAGGGTGATGGTTTCCTAGGAGCCAACCCCGGGGGGACATGTATGAATGGAGCTGCGGCAGAAGTCTGGCGTCTATACAGCCTGAGATCTAGTGCAGCCTCGTTCACTATATTTTTAAAATGTCCGCACGCCATTATCAAGCTCATTACAGAGCACCCGCAGCACTTTGTAATGGAAAGACAGGGGGGATGGGGGGGGGGGGGGGGGTGTGCTGGGGGTGGGGAGCATTAGAACCGTACGATTCTACACAATTATGCAGAATGGCAAAAATAGGCTTATTACTGCTGGAACATGTAAACCACTTTAAAAGTGGTTTACCTGAGCCAGAATTGTTGTCTTTGCCCTAGAATTCTACACTATTATAATGCAAATAAAAATTGGCGTCTAAGCGCCAAAAATAATACATGTCGCCCCTGGTTTATAACTTCCTGATGTGCCTGATTTAGCTATGTGTGCTAAATGGTTATTTAACATTGCATTAAGAACAGACAGCAGAAATCCAATTATATACATACAGTTGAAACCAGATGTTTACATACAATATTTAATAAGACATATACATGTTTTTCTCACTATCTGACATGAAATCAGAATAAACCTTACCCGTTTTAGGTCAATTAGGATTGCTAAAATTATTTGTTTTTGCCATGTGCCAAAAAAAGTGAGAGAGTTTTTTAAAGGCATTTTTATTACTTTCTGCAAAGTCAAAAGTTTACATACACTAGGATTACTATGTCTTGAGTTAATTTGAGACACACCTGTGGATGCATTTTAAATTCATACCAGAAACACACTGCTTCTGTATGTAACATCATGGGAAAGTCTACAGAAATCATTCAAGGTATCAGGAAGAGAAGTGTGGACGCACAAGTCCTTGCATCAGCCTGGAAGTTAAAGCTTGGACAGAAATGGAATAATGACCCGAAGCATACTGCCAAACTGGTTACAAAGTGGCTTAAGGATAACCAAGTCAATGTTTTGGAGAGCCATGGAAACGGCCAGAATAGTGGATCCACCGCAAGCGGTGGTAATGGCCACACCAGGGAGCGGGGTCTAAGTAGGTCCCGGTTTTCACCAGAGCCCGCCGCAAGGTGTGAGACCTATTAGGTCGCTATCCCTGACGTGACTGGCTTGTGGTGGCGGCCGAGGTGCAACGAGGTACCGAGATGTAACACGAAAACCGTAGTCATGGACATGCCGGCAGGTCGGGGCAGGCAGCGACAGTTCAAAGTCGAGACACGTAGCTAGCGGTCGGGAACACAGCAAGACGAGAACACAAAGGAATGCTTTCTCTAAGGCTCGGGACAACATAGATCCAGCAGGGAAGTGATGTGGACCATACCAATATATAGGGACAGCGCCCGGCAATTATCCAATTACCGGGGTGCTGGCCCTTTAAATTTACAAGAACAAGCGCGCGCCCTAGGGAGCAGGCCAGCGCACCCCGGCTGACAGAGGGAGAAGATGGGACAGGAGCGCGGTCAGGTAAGTTAACAGAGCGAGTGCGCCCGCAGCCTGTCCCGCGGTCAGCGGCGCTACCCGTCCCTGGCAGAACCTCCGGGGAGGGGACACAGATGCGACCGCGGCCCGAGGGCCAGAGCGTGGCGCCACTCGTGACAGTACCTGCCCCCCTTAGACCTCCCCTTCTTCTTAGGCCAAAGAAACCTGCAGACGAGATCATGGTTCAAGATATGAGACTCCGGCTCCCAGGACCTCTCTTCGGGCCCGAAGCCCTTCCAATCAACAAGGAAGAACCGCTTTTCCCTGATAGTCTTCATGGCCAAGATGTCCTTTACTTAAAAAATATCAGTAGAATCTGCTACCGGGGGAGACGAAGCATTTCTCTGAGAAAACCGTTTCAAGACCAGAGGCTTTAGAAGGGAGACGTGGAAAGCGTTCGGAATCCGGAGCGATGGAGGTAAGCAAAGCTTGTAAGACACCAGGTTAAGTGCCAAAACAATTTTTGAAGGGACCCGGGAAAACCGAGGACCCAACTTAAAGCTGGGAATCTTCAGGCATACGTACTTGGATGACAGCCAAACCTTGTCCCCTGTGAGGAATGTTGGGGGAGATCTCCTCTTCTTGTCAGCCTGAGTCTTCTTGTGAGCAGAAGCCTGGAGTAAGGCGTGCCGAATCTCTTGCCAAATGGCCTTGATATCCCAAACTTGATCATCCACAGCAGGTACCTCGGAAGCCATAGGCAGGGAGGGGGGGGGGCGTGGGTGGCGGCCATAGACCACAAAAAACCACGATTGCATTAGAGTCCCGATGATTGTAGGAGAACTCGGCCCATGGAAGCAGCTCAATCCAGTTGTCCTTGCGTCCGGACACAAAATGGCGCACGTACATAGTTACATAGTTACATAGTTTGTCAGGCCGAAAAAAGACATACGTCCATCCAGTTCAGCCTATTATTCTAAAGTGTTGCTAAAGTGTTAAAGTGTTGATCCAGAGGAAGGCAAAAACCCCCATGAGGTAGAAGACAATTGTCCTCATGTTAGGAAAAAAATTCCTTCCTGACTCCAAATTGGCAATCAGAATAAATCCCTGGATCAACGACCCCTCTCCAGAATCCTAGTCACTTTAACTTATTTTATTACATCTAGAAATGTATCCAGACCCTTCTCCAGAATCCTAGTCACTATAACTTGTTATATTATTACATCTAGAAATGTATCCAGACCCTTCTCCAGAATCCTAGTCACTATAACTTGTTATATTATCACACTCTAGAAATGCATCCAAGCCCTTCTTGAACTCTGTTAGTGAATTCAGCATGACAATTTCCTCTGGCAGACACAGTCTCACCGCCCTAACAGTAAAGAATCCCTTTCTATGTTTATGTAGAAACTTTCTTTCCTCAAGACGTAGAGGATGCCCCCTTGTTCTAGATACAGTCCTGGGTATAAATAAATCTTTAGCGAGATCTCTATATTGGCCCTTAATATATTTAAACATATTTATTATTTCCCCCCGAAGCCGTCTTTTCTCTAAACTAAATAACCATAATCTTGCTAATCTTTCTGGGTATTGCAGTCCACCCAGCCCTTTTATTATTTTTGTTGCCCGCCTTTGTACCTGTTCAAGCTCTACAATGTCTTTCCTGTGCACTGGTGCCCAAAACTGTACACAATATTCCATATGTGGTCTAACCAGTGACTTGTATAGTGGGAGAATACTGTTCCCATCATGTGCATCTATGCCCCTTTTAATACAACCCATGATCCTATTTGCCTTGGCAGCTGCTGCCTGACACTGGCTGCTACAGTTAAGTTTACTGTCCACCAGGATTTCCAAGTCCTTCTCCATGTCACTTTTACCCAGTGTTTTTCCATTTAACATGTAATGATTTGTCCTCCCCCTGTGCATAACCTTGCATTTAACTGTGTTAAACCTCATCTGCCACTTCTCTGCCCAGGCCTCCAACCTATCCAGATCCCTTTGTTATAACACATGATCCTCTATTGTGAGGATTACTTTACAGACTTAGTATCATCTGCAAAGATCGATATTCTACTGTGCAATCCATGTGTAAGATCATCAATGAAAATATTTAAGAGGATAGGGCCCAATACTGAGCCCTGTGGTACCCCACTAGTATCAGGCAAGTACCCCAAAATCTGGTTTACTCTCTCCACTTGCCCATTGGTCTGAGGCTGATAGGCCTATGAGAAGTCCAACTTGACTTGCAAGCGAGAACAGAGAGTGCGCCTAAATCTTGAGACAAATTGAACTCCTCGATCGGAGACAATGTGCGAGGGTAAGCCATGCAGACGAAAATATGCCGGAAAAAGTGACCTGCCAATTGAGGAGCAGATGGAAGACCGGAAAGGGGCACGAAGTGGGACATCTTCGAGAACCGGTCCGTGACCACCCAGATGACTGAATTCCCCGAGGAGGAAGGAAGGTCCGTGATGAAGTCCATGGCTATATGTGTCCACGGGGACTCTGGAGCGGGCAGGGGCAGTAAGAGACCCGCAGGTCTATGGCGTGGGACCTTGTCCCGAGCACACATGGCACAGGAGAGCATGAAATCCTTGACAAAATACTGAACCAGAGTTGGCCACTAGTAGTGCCGAGAGATAAGTGCGTCGGACTTCTGTATCCCGGGGTGACTGGCCAGAAGGGAATTATGCCCCCACTCCAGAATTCTTCTCCTGAGCGCCGGATGTACGTATAACTTGCCTGGGGGAACACCTTGGAGATCTACCGGAGCCACGTGGACCAACTGTTCAGGGGAAATAATGTGCTGAGATACTGGTTCTTCTTCAACAACATCAGAAGCACGAGAGAGGGCATCAGCCTTGACATTTCTCTCAGCAGGTTGGAAGTCAATTCAGAAGTCGAAACGCGAGAAAAAGAGAGAGACCACCTGGCTTGGCGAGGATTCAAATGCTTGGCCATCTGGAGGTACAGAAGGCTCATGTGGTTAGGAAAATGTCAATTGGGTGATGAGCCCCCTCCAGCAGATGTCGCCATTCCTCCAGAGCTAGCTTGATGGCCAACAGCTCCCGATCCCCAATGGCATAGTTTCTCTCTGCCAGCGAGAAGGTCTTGGAGAAGAATCCGCACGTGAGAGTTTTGCCTTTGGGGCCCTTCTGTGTGAGGACCGCCCCCACAGAAGAGGCATTCACCTCCAAGGAGAAATGCTTCTCAGGATGTGGACAGACCAAGATAGGTGCAGAGGAAAAGACTGTCTTTATTTCGGAGAATGCCTTTTCGGCCGCCGGGGGCCAACATTTCGGATTCGCGTTCTTCCTAGTGAGAGCCCCGATGGGAGCCACCAGTGTAGAGAAATGGGGAATAAATTGCCGGTAGTAGTTGGCGAAGCCCAGGAAGCGTTGTATAGCCTGAAGACCGTCAGGTCGTGGCCACTACAGGGCCGCTGAGAGTTTAGCAGGATCCATCTGCAGACCCCTATCGGAGACTATATACCCTCTGCTCTGCTGATGATCTGAAATTACACGTCTCTCTCATCCGAACCTCCCATGCCCATCTCCAAGATTTTGCACGTGGTGCTCCAGTTCTCTGGAACATGTTACCCCATGTGACCAGGCACACTCACAACCTTCATAGTTTCAAGTGCGCTCTAAAAACTCATTTTCTTAGGCAGGCCTACCAAGATCCCTAATCATTAATAAAGATTATTATTATTATTATTATATTACCCGAGGTATGGCAGGCTGGCCTGGTGGAACAAGCATTTCTCCAGCTTGGCATACAAACGGTTGTTGCGCAAACATCGCAGAACCAGGCGCACCTGTATCCGATGAGTCTGAATGTCCGGGGAAAAAATCAGGATATCGTCCAGATACGCTATGACACAGGTGTATTGTAGGTCCCGGAAAACGTCATTGACGAATTCCTGGAAGACAGCTGGAGCATTGGATAGCCCAAAGGGCATCACAAGATATTCGAAATGTCCATCTTGAGTATTGAAAGCCGTTTTCCATTCATCCCCCTCACGTATTCTGATGAGGTTATAGGCCCCTCGCAAGTCTAATTTGGAAAACACCTTGGCCCCCGGAGACGGTCAAAGAGTTCTGAGATTAACAGTAGAGGGTAGCGGTTCTTCACGGTAATTTTGTTTAGCCCTCTGTAGTCAATGCATGGACGAAGTGAGCCATCATTTTTCTGCACGACGAAAAACCCGGCTCCGGCAGGAGGGGAGGACTTGCGGATAAAGCCCTTCTGCAAATTCTCCTTGTATGTGGCCGACAGTGGCTGAGTCTCCTCGGCACCGAAATCATCAACACGGTAAACCCCGCCCCCGAGGGGACTGGTCCCGGGAGGGAGGTCAAATTCGGGCAGTCATAGGCCGATGGGGCGGCAGCATCTCAGCTGTCTCTCTGGAGAACACGCCACAAAATCCTGTTACTACTTGTCTCCGCTGGCCGGCCTGGCAGAGAAACTTGAGGGCACCTGGGGAAAAGAAAAAAAAAAAAAAAAAAGAGGGTACACACCGGGCTGGGTGCTACCAGGCAGAGGGCCTGGCATTCCGGTCCCCAATGCAGGACCTCGCCTATCCTCCAGTCGAGCGTAGGAGCGTGACGTTGCAGCCAGGGAAGCCCCAAAAGGATTGCCGAGGAAGACCGAGGCAGTACGTAGGAAATGGAGGATCTGCTCCTGTGCAAGGGCCCCTCCAGGCGGAGGGACACAGGCCGGGTTATTGAACTGAATGGGGTCACTAGGAGCTCCCCATATGACCGAGGAAATCACCAAAGGTCTTTCCAGAAACGAATACCTACTGCAGGCGATTATCCGGGTTACAGGGAGCAATGGATGAAGTCCCCGGCTGACCCTGAGTCCAGGAAGGCAGGAACCCGGGAGGAAAGTCCAGCGTCAGACGTGACCTCTACGGGCATCATCAATCATGGAGAGGAAGAATTAGCACCTAGGGATGCCTAGGTGCGAGCATTTCCCGAACGCTGTGAACGTTGAGGACAGCTTCTGCGGAAATGGTCCGGGCTGGAACCGTAGAGGCAAAGGTTTTCCGCCTGACGGTGGGACAGCTCCTGCTCCGACAAGTGGGCTCGATCCACCTGCATGGGTACCTCAGTGGAGGCCTGCGGAAGCGGCAGCGGAGACCTTTGGAACACGGGGGCCAAATGAGGCAGTCGGCGGGGACGTGCTGAGTCTCGTTCTTGGCAGAGTCCGCACTTCCGCCTCCAGAGAAACGCACGTCTATGCGAGTGGCCCGGTGGATTAGTTCGCCCAGAGAAGATGGAAGGTCTCTAGCTGGTAGTGCGTACTTTACCCTGCAGGACAGACCCTTCTTGAATGTGGCGCAAAGAGCTGCGTCATTCCAGGATAGCCCCGAAGCCAGGGTACGGAATTGAACTGCATAGTCATCCATGGAGGAGTCGCCCTGGCGTAGGGTCAGGAGCGCCGTCTCGGCAGAAGACACACGCGCCGGCTCCTCTAAGACGCTGCGGAATTCCTTGAGGAAGGCCTGAAGATCCGCTGTCACTGGTTCGTTCTGGTCCCAGAGGGGTGTCGTCCAAGCCAGGGCCTTTCCGGATAGCAGACTCACCACGAATGCCACTTTTGACCTTTCCGTGGGGAACTGATCGGCCATAAGCTCCACGTGCATGGAGCATCTGGGTATGAACCCCTGCAAAGCTTCGGGTCCCCGTCAAACTTGGAAGGGTAATGGTAGCCGAAGATTTTGGACCCCACGGTTTGCCACGGGACACGCAAGTGTAATGGGGCCACGGGCGGGGGGGGGGTGTCTGCTCTGGGAAAACCCAAAGGGGTTTTTCGCATAATTTCGGACAGCTGACCCAATTGCTGGGCCCTTGCAAAGATCTGCTCGACTACTGGGGAACAATGTCTAAATCCGCAATATTGAAAAGGGGGACTTTTGGGGGACCTGGCCCGGATCTAACTGTAATGGGGGTTTCCCTTGGAAACCCCCGCAAGGTGATAATGGGCCCCCCCTGCCAAAAGGTGGGTCTAAAATAGGGCCCGGTTTTTTACCAAGCCCGCCACAAAGGGGGGATGGATTTGCGGGGGGATCCTACCAGGGGCGTTACCCCTGGGCTGACTGGGTTGCGTGGCGGCTGGGGGTGCAACGGGGGTCCCCGAAGGTTCGGATTTTAGAAAGTACTAGGGTTGGGAACACGGGAAACGAGAAAAACAAAAAGGGAAAAATTTTTTCTAAGGCCGGGGGAAATAATCCAGCAAAGTTTACTGGGGCCATACCAAATATAAGGGAAAAACGCCCGGCAATTATCCAATTACCCGGGGGGCTGGGCCCCTTTTAAAATTTTCAAGAACAAACGCGCCCCCAGGGGGCAGGGCCCGCACCCCCTGAAAAGGGGGAAAGGGGACAGGAGCGGGGGGTAAAGGGAAAATTTTAAAAGACGGTCCCCCCCAGCCTTTCCCCGGTTAGTGGCGCTCCCTCCCCGGGAGGGCCTCCAGGGGGGGCAAGGGGCGCCCCGCCCAAAGGGGGGGGGCGTCCCCGCTCGTGACAGTACCCCCCCCCCTTTGGGCCCCCCCCCTTCCCCCTTTTTAGGCAAGAAACCGCGGGCGAACATGGTTTTAAAAAATTTAAAATTTTTGGCTCCCCGGACCTCTCTTTGGGCCCGAAGCCCTTTTAAAACAACAAGGGAAAACCCCTTTTCCCTGATAGTCTTTTGGGCCCAAAAACCGCCCCCGGCCCCGGAAGGGAGAAGACGGACAGGGGGCGCGGGGCAGGGAATTTAAAAGAACGAGTGCGTCCGCAGCCTGTCCCGCGTTCAAAAACCCGCTACCACCCCGTCCCTGCAGGAACCCCACTACGTGACAGCCATTAACAAAGCCCTGATCTCATCCTATTGAAAAGTTTATGGTGGAGGCCCAAAGCTGAAAGCAGTTGGGAGCAAAGGCGGCCTACAAACATGGCTCAGCTACCCCCAGTTCTGTCAGGAAGGAATGGGCCCTAAATTCCTACCAAGTATTGTGAGAAGCTTGGGGAAAGATATCCAAAAATGGTTTGACTAAAGTCATAACATTATAAGGACAATGCTACCAAATACTAATGAAATTGGTATGTAAACTTTTTGAACTTGGCAGAAAGTAATAAAAATGCCTTAAAATTCTCTATCTCATTATTCTGCAATTTTGGCAATAAAAATCATTTTGGTAATCCTAATTGACCTTAAATGGGTTAGGTTTATCCTGATTTCATGTCAGATAGTGAGAAAAACATGTATATGTGTCTATATATACAGTATATATGTGTCTATATGGTGTATGTAAACTTCTGGTTTCAACTGTATATTATGATACAGTAATAGTATTACTACTAGTGGATAGAGCAGCACATTGTCCATTTAGTGTAATTTGACAAAACCATATTGTGAAGTGTTGCACTTTAACGTCCCGGTAAATTTATTCACCCATTCAAGCCTGACACATTGCTATACACTATGAATATGTTTATCAACAAAGAGCAACAATGTGCAACCAGAACCTAAACCACGTTACAATGTATCAACAAGAGAAGGTTCCAAAAACAATTCAAAATAATTTAAAAATCCATATTTTTTTTATGATTACTAAGAAAATAAGGGATATCCCCTGATGAAGTGATACGCGAAACGCGCGTCGGGATTTTTTGCAGCCAGCACCTTCTGGGGTAATCTATAATCATGTGTTAGTTTTACTTGTGATTTATACATAGTACTTACAAGGCATTAAATATAGTGTTGAGCGATTTTTAATCACAAAGTTGAAATCGGCAAGGTTTTTATGTGATCGAAATTCCAGATCATGCGATCAATTAAAGGTTAAAATCTGAGCATCACTATTAAGATCGCGCCTTTTTCCGGCGCTCTCCTTATTTTGGCGGCCTGGGGTCGCAGCAGGCCACCCCCCCAGCAATTCAGATTACAGAATAGAGCAGGGTGAGATGTGTGTGCGACGTCATACTGGAATGTGTATGGTTGCGATTGCTGGAAAAATCACATGACCTCGTTTTACATAGAACAGTGCGTTTCCTGTTTCACTATGCAGTGTTTCCTCAGCGTCTCATAGGGATAGGACCTGCGCTCCTGTGCCGTGGCCAAACAGCTCAGCGAAATTAAGTCTGATTTCTGCACAGAGAAAACCTCTACTACTATTAGCTGTGATCCTCCTAATTTAGTTATATAAGAGATTTGAAGATTTTATGTAGTTAGCTATGAGAATTTTAAAGCAGCATCTACCGCTGTAAATTCCACGCGTGGGGGAGCATGGGGGGGCCCCCCGCGGCGAACACAGACAAGCTCTATCTATAAAGAACACTGGATAAAGTTCACCAAGACTTAGTGTAGACATTGTGTGGAATATCTTTATTATTAACAGTTTGCTATTGAAATATTTCCTGATATTGGGCAGCAGCCTGTAACTTATATTGGATACACAGCATCATTTTCTAGTAACTGTCAGGTCTCTTTGTTTAGGTGCAAACTCCACTTTTATTATCAGTATACATTTCAAAATATGTGTTCATTTTAAATGTTTAATTTTAAAACCCATGTACACCTTGACTGTTGATATATCCACCCTTGCAGTTTAAATTCACAAATCCACAATCTTGTAGTCAGCACAGGTTGGTTGTTGCCAAAAATACCGTGTATCATACGAAAACATACAGCTACGTGTTTTTTTGACTTGTGCGCACCCAGCATTGTTCATGACGCAGCATCCACGTAAATCTAAAACAGTCAAATTCTATATTCCACCACAGGTGAATTGAAAAGGTCAAAAAAATAATACCGTTATTCTACCAAAACATAACA
Source organism: Phyllomedusa bahiana (assembly GCA_025379985.1). Lineage (NCBI taxonomy): Eukaryota > Metazoa > Chordata > Amphibia > Anura > Hylidae > Phyllomedusa > Phyllomedusa bahiana. The sequence goes on from JAODAL010022526.1 coordinate 61,228, forward strand.
TTCACGTGTTTTTTTTGACTTTTGGTGCGCACCAGGTTTGTTCATCTGAACGCAGCATCCACGTAAATCGTAAAACAGCAATTCTGTATTCACCACAGGTGAATTAAAAGGTGCAAAAAATACCGTGTATCATACGAAAAAACATACAGTTACTTTGTTTTTTTTTGACGTGTGTGGGCACACCCAGCATGTTCATTGACAGCAGCAAAACCACGTAAAATCTTAAAATAGCAATTCTATTTTCACCACAGGTGAATTGAAAGGACGCAAAAATACCGTGTATCATAACGAAAACAGAACATTACTTGTTTTTTGACTTTTGCACACCCACAGTGTTCATTGATGCAGCATCCAACGTAAAATCTTAAAATAGCAATTCTATATTCACCACAGGTGAATTGAAAGGTGCAAAAAATACCGTGGGGGTATCATATAACGAAAAATATAACAGATTACGTGATTTTTTTGACTTTTTGCCAGTCCCAGCAACTGTTCAGTGACGCAAGCATCCACGTAAATCTTAAAAAAACAGCAATTCTATATTCACCACAGTAAATTGAAAGGTGCAAAAATAACGTGTATCATACATAACGAACACATAAACAGTTTAACTGTTTTTGACTTTTTTGCACACCCAGCAATTGTTCATTGACGCAGCATCCACGAAAATCTTAAAACCAAGCAATTCTATATTCACCACAGGTGAATTGAAAAGGTGCAAAAAAAATACGTTTATTATACCCAAAACATAAACAGATATACAAGTTTTTTGGACTTTTTAGCCCAGGCCAGATTTGTGGATAGACACCTGTGCAGTGTAAATTTGAATCCAGAAAATTTTGTTTTGATTAGAGGGATTGAAATAGCTGTATTTGCCCGTCTTTAATAAGAGACTATCCAAAACTATTCCATACCTTCTCAAATTTTATATTTCTGAACATGGAGCAGAATGCAGTGGTAAGCCGAGCAAAGAGGGGGGTACACATGGAGGGTAAGGTACGAGAGAAGGTGCTCCTTCCAGTGCTGGCGACAACCCGACGCATGCCAGCGATCGTCAGTTTGCAGGACCGTCAGCCTGTCATCCGCTGGGTCAGGAGGGCCCTGTAATCTAAGTAACAGAACATCGTCGCATCTGTCCTTCAGTGGTTAATGCAACCTGCATCTAGCAGTCTTATCATCCTCGTCCTCAGCAGTCACGGCCCCAAAGTCGTTCATCAGCATCAGCAGCATCCGTCCAAACATGAAGTCAGCCCCAAATGTCAACTCGTGTACCCACCACTGTGGATAATCCCATTGGTCCTCGGACCTCTTTGAATGACAAAATGCGGTTGGGGTCAGAAGGCATTTTAAAAGATCAAGAGGATGATTTATTCTGCTCTGACGCCCAGTTACTGATCCATCAGAGAGGTGAAGGAAAGCCGGTCAAATCGGCAAAATCCCGGGCGGTCGGCAACGCCTTGCAAGTGCCCCTGGCTTGTAGCCCCAGTTTCTGGATGCAGAATAAGTCAGGACGACCAAGTCACCTGTGTTGATGATGATGATGGCGACATTGCGGATCCATGTGTCCTTTTCTGAGCAGAATTTGCTTGCGAGCAGCTTCACATCACTGGACGGAGGAGGAAGACGGATGGGGTAAGTGTCAGTACTGGGTCCCGCCTCAAAAATGGAGAGGGGCGAGGTCCCGTCTGATATGATTCCGCCAGCCAAACGGTCAGCGCAAACCCCGCTCCTCGCTTATCCGCCGTCAAAAAGGTCCAGGACCTCTCAAGGCCTTGGCCATCTTTTGACCAAGCCTCTGATTCACCCAGCGATGTCATATTTGCCGCCTTTTTTGCCGTAAAAACGCATAAGTAGAGGCAAGAACTTAAGGTGGTTAAACCACCACCAACATGTCTAGTCACATGCAAAGCGAATGCATGAGTTGGAAAATGGAGGAAACACTTGGCCAAAAAAGGCCAGACCGACCCAGGCCTCCAACCATTTGTCACATCACACTCCTCTGCTCCGCCTCCTCTCCCCTCCACCACCATAGCGTTCCCAGCTGCCAGTCTCGTCAGAGTCATGATCAGGGATCAGCCTCCGCTTCAGCAGCCTCCACCGGCGCCCGAGTACCACCAGCACCACCAGAGACCCATCCTGCCCCTTCTCCTTCCGCCAGTTTGACGACCTGCACGCCGTACAGCGGCCAGTCTAGCAGCCAGCCTTCTGTCTTCCAGGTTTGGGAGCAGAAGAAACACTTTAACCCAAACCATCCCAAAGCCAAAAGCCTGAATGTCGGCATTGCCAGGCTTTTGGCCTTGGAAATGTTGCCTTTCCGTCTGGTGACACAGATGGGTTCCGCCACGTCATGGCCCTCGCTTGCCCCCAATACCAGATGCCGAGCAGGCATTTCTTTGCCAGAAAAGCCGTCCCTGCCCTGGCCAGCCACGTGTCATCTAAAATTTCAAGCGCGTTGTCTGCATCTGTGTCCGGAAAAGTCCATCTCACCACCGACACATGGACTAGTAAGCACGGCCAAGGCCGCTATATCTCTGTGACAGCTCACTGGGTGAGCTGGGTGGATGTCTCTGGGGGTGACGGTGGCTCTCAGGCTCGGCGCACGCTCTTCAAAACCGCAGGGATGGTGCAGGGCTCTTTCCCCCAAGGTCCTCTGGTGGCATCACGTGCCCAGAGACACCAGGCCGTGTTGAAATTAATCTGCCTTGGAGACCGTCCACACACAGGTCAGGAGCTGTGGACGGCTCTAAGCAACGAGACCGAGCGCTGGCTGGGTGACAAGAACCTTGTGCCAGGCAAGGTGGTGTGCGATAACGGGCGAAATCTGCTGGCCGCCCTTAAGATCGGTAGGCTGGAGCACATCCCTTGCCTGGCACATGTCATGAACCTTGTCGTCCAGAAATTTCTAAAGAGCTACCCGGGTCTGGACTGCCTGCTGAAGAAGGCTCGAGGTCTGAGTTCGCACTTCCGCCGTTCGCACCCTGCTTCGTCCCTCCCCGTCAACCGTCTCATTGTTGACGTGGCAACACGCTGGAATTCCACCCTCCACATGCTCCAGCGATTGTGGCAGCAGCGCAATGCCATTACGCAGTACGAAGTGACACATGGCCTGACAAGCAGCGGTACGGACCTCGGGGTGTTGAACCACCGAGAGTGGAGGCAGGTGAAAGAGCTCTGCACCATCCTTGCCAGTTTTGAAGAAGCCACCAAAATGGTCAGTGCGGACAATGCCCTTGTCAGCATGAGCATTGTGGTGATCTTAGTTCTGGAACGATCGTTGGACACTCTGAAACAACAGGTCCC
>JAODAL010022527.1:0-64526 GCA_025379985.1 Phyllomedusa bahiana
GCTTTTTGCATAGGTGGCAAGTAGGTGTGGAAGGGCGGGGGGTTTAGTTGTAAGGGGGCCACTCGTACACCGTACCGTAGGAGACAGCTGAGGGGCGAACACTAATCGATGACGATGCAGCTGATCACACTTGGGAGCTGGGTGAAGCAAGAGCTTCATCATCATCGTCTGGAGAAGAGTGCGGCAGCTTGCTCGTCAGGCAGCAGGGCTGCCAATAAGTTGGTAGTGTGGCTTTGCAGGTCCCTTCTGGCCCAGAAAGTAGCGGCGCAGGGGCTCACCGAGGCAGCGGTGGTAGCAGTCAGTCAGTGCGGAGTGTTGATGGCAAAATCGTCTACTCGGTAGTGTGGCAGTTTTTTTTCCAAGACACCGGAGGAGGCAACCATGGCTATATGTAGAATCTGTGGGCAAAACGTGAAGCGTGGCCAGAGACCTAACATTGGCACCATGGCCCTGCGTCAACATATGCAGCGTCACCATCCAGTGGCCTTTGAGAAACGTGTCTCAGATGTGGTGGTCCATCCTGCCACAGCAGCAGCACCTAGTGGCATGCATCCCATTTCAGACAGTCAGGGCTCCACCAACTCTGCCGAAGAGAGCTGTGTGTCTTTCCTATCATCTACTGGTCCAGATGCTCCTGCTCCTCATGGTGCCAGCAGTCGTTCAACGAGGTGATTGCCAAGAGACAGCAGTATGCGTCCAGCCATCCTAAGGTGCAGAAGCTGACCGTGCTCCTTTCCAAGTTGATGGTACTGCAGTCCCTCCCTTTGCAAGTGGTGGGCTCTGCATCGTTCAGAGAATTAATGGCTTTCTGCTGAGCCGAGGTGGAGAGTCCCGACCCGTCATTTCTTTTCGAGAAGTACCAGTACCAGTCCTGCACAAATATGTAGAAGAGAATGTGGGCCAGTCCTTGAGCCTGTCGGTGTCTTCCAAAGTGCACGGCAGCGCGGGCGTGTGGAGTTGTAACTACGGTCAGGCACAGTATATGTCTTTTACAGCCCACTGGGTGAATGTAATTCCTATCCTGCCACACCAGCAACTTGAACAGGAAACGCCACTTTCTCCTACAAGTTGTCAAACAGCTGATTCTGCGGCAATGTCCACTTCCTCCTCCTCCAACACCTCAGCCTCAATAAGTCTTAGTGCTCCTCCAGCATACCACATGTGCAGGGCATGGCGGTTTCACGCAGTTCTACACCTGGTTTGCCTGGGCGAACAAAGTCACACAGTGGAGGAACTGCTCCGCGTCATGAAAGACGAAATCGATTTGTTGCTTTCTCCACAACAACTGAAAATTGGAACCATGGTGACAATGGAAAGAACATGTTGTCTGCGCTGCGCCAAGGACACCTGAGCCATCCGCCCTGTATGGTGCACGTGTTTAATCAGGTTGACAAAAGGTTCCTCAAGGCTTTCACCCATCTGCAAGACATTCTAAAAATGGCCAGGAAACTTTGCATGCACTTCAGCCATTCTTACACCGCCAAGCACACTCTCCTTGAGCTGCAGTGGCAGAATGGCCTCCCCCAACATAGGCTGATATGCAAAGTTTCCACCCTTGGAAATTCCACCTCCATGTGTTGGACCAACTCTATGAACAGAGAAAGGCCATTAATGATTTCTTGATGATGCAAGCGGATAGGAGTACTCCCCTGTGTAATTTTGATGTTAGCCAATAGCAGCTCATGCGTGCCACCTGCCGTTTGCACAGGCCCATTGAGGAGGCCACGTTATTTGTCACCAGTCGCCAGGACTACGGGATGAACAACATCATTCCACTGCTTCATATCCTGGAACAGATGCTGTAAAATCTGTCTGGTCAGCAGACTGGAAATATGGCAACTACATCTCATGACCACATGAGTCCGGTGGTGGGTGAACTGGAGGAGGAGGAGGACATTGGAGAACAAGCAATGTCTGGTGAAATGAGTGGTTTTTCTACTCAGGTGACAGGAGAGGAGGAGCAGGAGCATCCAGAGGAGGTAGAGGGAGATGAGGAAAACAAGGCAGATGACCAAGACACACTGTGGCAGTATACAGTGGAGATGGAGGCAGGGAGTGCCTCAGAGTCACTTGTGCAGAGGGCCCGCTGCATGCTGATTTGCCTGGGTAGTGAAAGCCGAATAATCACCATCTGGCAGAGGGATGACATCTGGCTCTCCACCCTCTTGGACCCTTGCTACCGATCCAAAATGGGAGACTTTTTTTCACCTGCTGAGAGGGAGGACAAACTCAAGTACTATAGAGATGTCCTATGTACTCTGTGGGCCGCTGCCTATCGTCCATCCTCTGGCAAGTCTGATCGGGGGGATCCTCATCGGTCACATACTACTGCCACAGCTGCTGTGGGGGAATGGAGAGGTAGGAGCAGTACCAGCTCCATCAGCAGCAACCTGAGTATCGAGTCGTTGATCTGCAGCTTTCTTCACCTGCCTAGTGTTAAGGATGATATAAAGACTATTCAGTTCATTGGGGCCTAAACAGTTGATTTTAATAATTCTTTTCTGTAATAAAGTCAGCTCGACCTGTTCTCTAAATAATCTGCTTTAATCGCAGTTTCGAGTGAACTTTGATGCTAACAAACAGAGCAATAAGCTAATAAATGTTACCTTCAATAAAAAACAATCAATAAGCTAATAAATGTTACCTTCAATAAAGGATAAGAAAATGATGAATACTTTAGAAGGCCAAATAAGGCAAAAAGTTCCGGTATAACTTTGTGCCTAAATCTGGTGATGTGTTCTTAAAACTTATGTCATAATTATGCAAGTCAGAGGAACGCCCTCTGCTCAGGTGTATAAATATAGGATGCTTCTTTGAATAAATTATGCATTGCACTCAGAGATCTTGATCTTCTGTGTCCTTTGTGTCGAACGGTCCGGACTGCTCCATCCAATTTGGCTACCATCCAATATACCCGAGGGTCCCCGTTGAGAGACTACCTTAACAGAAATGGCACCCAACGTGGGGCTGGAAGAAACTCAGTGAGACGGCCCATATCTCAAGCCCGGCACTTCTGCAGACGGTGGATCAGGGACAAACAGACAAAGGCACCGGTGCAAAAAGGAAAGATATCATTTAAGATTCTTACACTTAACAAAACTTCTCTGTGTCTCCCTAATCTACTACACTGTATGCCGGACTTCTGGGGTATGTTATAGAAAAGTCTTGCTGTACATCCAGACAATTTTTGGTAAAGAACCATAGAATATCCTAGTGATACTTTAAAGTGGTATAATTTTGGGTAAGTTTGTCATGTTTCATGTCGTCTGACACATAAAATCAACTGCTAATGGTTAGAGAAATTTGGTTCCCTATTGCTGTTGGTATTGGTTTATTTACCCTGGCTGCATAATAAGATAGGGAAATTTGTAGGAAGGTCAGAGGTACCGTCATAGACGGAGGTATTTATCACCGGGGTGGCTGGCCTCGATGATATAAAAAACCCTTTAATTGTTGCCAGCACAATATGCTGCTGAGCAGTTTTTTCGTTGTAGTTCGGGTCGGGTTTTTTATGGAGCGGCCCAAGAGTCTGGGTTGGACGGCCGCTCCAATACTCCAGCCCAGGTCTTACCAGCCAGATAAAAGGCAGCTGGGGGCAGGTCATCAGGAGGTGTGCTTCTGGACCTGAAATCAGAAGCTGTGTGCTGCCGAACTGTGAGGCTGTGTAGGCCTGAGGTCCTGAACTACAAGTCGGTGAGACTCTGCATTTATGTTTATCGATCTCTTTGCCTAATGAATGGACTTATTATTTTGCCACGGGTGCATTACATGCTGAAGAGAAGCTGTTTTGTTGGCGCACACTTATGAACTTTAAATAAATCTTTATTTATATGATTGACTACTTGCTCTCGTGCCTGCCTTTGTGCTGACCCCCTACAGTATGCTAAGTTGAGTTTTATGTAAGTACTATTTCTCACCCAAAGACCAAGTGGGGATTTAGAGACGTGACTCAGGATAGTAATATGGCCAAGTCCTAAATCATATATTTGGGTCTACACACCTAAAACTGATGAATGTGCACTTTTGAGATCAGTTGTCAGGTACCACAAGCTGTAGCCCGGCAAAACGTAGCGTTTCAAAAACGCTATATGAGAAAATTTGGAGGTTGGGTGAGGAAAAGGAAAGGATACATAGGAAAGCATTAAGAATCAGTCAGAGAAAGAGAAAACAGGGAAAAAGGTTAGTCAAAGGAAAGATTGGTTTGTTTAAACGTTTGTCTGTCTTTCTTTAAATGTTGCAAACCTGAAGAGACTGTTCACAGACTCCAAAGGTCGCTGTCACCGGAGCGTGAACGACCTTTATACCTCCTGCTGCTATTCACTGCCACACATGTCTCTCTGAGACACGGGCACTAAAATATATGTTATATGTATACACATGAGAGTTCTTGAATGATATCTGCTGAATGTTTGTGTGCTTGTGGAATAAGGATTAAATAAATAAAATCCTGCTTGAATAAAGGACTTCAGTAGGTGTGCTAAAAAGTAAAAACACATAGTCACAGGGCTACATGTTCCCAGTCGCCCTCCTTTGACTATTTTATCTCAAGACCCATACTTTATTATCTACCTCATTCTTTGTTTTGTTCTGTTTTTGTCTTGTCTGTGTCTGTCTACAAGTAGTTTGGGGGAAAAAGGCAAGACATTACCACCACCAAAGATGGGTGGTAATGAGGCTAGTCGGTTAAGCAAGGAAAGCTGGGACGCACGTGATATCGTTAGGGAGAGAAGGGGTGTTGCTGCTGTGAAAGGTTCTGGGAAGTTGTTAAAAAGTCTGGGGATGTGTGAGGAGCCGTTAGACGCATCACTGTCGGAATCTGCCCTAGTGACAAGTGGTGGCTGGCTCAGAGATCATAAGTTATTTGATCAAGCCAGAATGTGGGCAAGCGTAGCGAAAGAAATGGAGCGGGAAGGTGTGTGGTGCAAGGAGGATACTGAAGAAGGGATCAGGTATAGGAAGAGAGAAGACAGCCCAGAGGTGGGGAAACATAGGAAATTAGAAAGAACACCCCCACCACATAAACCCTGTATGGTGGCTTCAGTAGGGAAAGTATGGACATGTGTATGTGGGCAACAGAATCCCGACTTTCGTGAGATATGCCTTGCCTGTGGGAGACCGAGGCCATGGCAGGAGAAGGGGACAGGATTATATCCTGTCACATACACACAGAGTAGAATATATGATCCAAACTCTACTATACACCCTCCTGTTCTAAAACGAGAGGACACCCTAGGTACACAGGAGGAGACACCTGAACATCTCCAAACAATAAATGCAACAGGAAACGTTGATGAAGGAGCCACTTATGGGGCCACATCAACCCCTAGGCCATCTACTTCCGGGTAGTGGGCACCAATGGTAAATACAGTAACTCAGTATAAACCTTGGAGCCAACAAGATCAGATAGCATTGCTCAAAGATGCCCCAGATCCTTTTGACTTGCCAATGGCTTTTTACCGATGGATGTCAGGTCTGTATAATACTTACAACTGTACCTGGTCAGATCTGGTGTCTATCTTAAAAGGGAAAATTGGTGAAGCCAGAGTGCAGGCAGTCATGGATATTATAGAAAAAGTGGCAGCACCATACTATAATTTATATGATGACAACTATACCCGAACCATACAATCGGGGTAAGACTTTTTAAGAGGCCTAGAGAAGTGGTGCCGACAGAAGGTAGAGGAATCAACAATTTCTCTCTTAGATGTAGTACAGGGTCCAAAAGACACGATGGACCAATTCTGGGGAAATTTAAAATTAAGATACATGGATTTAGGATATGAAGAAACAGGGGAGGTGGGGAGGAAGCTCTTCCATGGAGCTTTTATGGCAGGTCTTAAACCACAGCTCCGTCAGAGGGTGCAAGCAGCAAAACCTGACTGGAGGACATGCAATATTGAAGAATTAGTGCGTGTAGCAAAAGGGGTGGAGCTAGACCAAAAGACAAAGCCCATCCCCATGCAGTATGTCTCCGATGACACTTGGAGACAAAAGCCAGTCAGGCAGGAGCCCAGAAGATGTTGGAACTGTGATAAAATCGGGCATCAGAAAAGACAGTGTAGACTGCCCCCCAGACAGGACAAGCCCCCTCGACAGGACAGGCCCCCCAGACAGGACAACAGGAAAGAAGAGAGGTCCCATCGGCTCCCAACATAAACAATGCACAATAGGAAATAGGCAACCCGAAAACCTCTACCCCTTCAGGCATCACAACATGCAGGCCACAAGGGATAATCCCAGTGCACCTCCCGATGGGAGGGAAGTTCCTTTCCTGTTGATAGGGGCTGCCCAAAACTGTCCATTCGCCAGAACATGTACACTTTGTCTACATATAATTTATACTCTTCAGACTCAAAGGGTTTTTGAGGGTATAGTTCCAGGAATGCCCACTAACCAATCCGTTTCCCCTACATTAGCTGGACAACATGATGACAAGACCCAATAGTGAGTGACAATTCACCGTCCTTTTGTTTGGGGGGAGATGTACCTTACAGGCCCTGCAGGACACATAATCTATAATCCAATATTTACGGTTTGTATTAAAGACTGGAAACCCTGAAAAAACTTATTTCAAAGTCTAGCATGCCATTCCCCCCAGTGATGATACACTTGAAGCCAGGAGCAAGCCCCCCAAATAAAGCAGTACCCTTTGAGTGCGCACAAATAGGCGAGGCAAAAACATACACATTGATACTTTGGGGCATTGAACCCACTAAGTCAGTGGCAAACACTCCCTTACCCAGTCAATAAAAAGGGAATAAAGGGGTCCTTGGGACTTACAGGATGTTCAGATCCAGTCAAATCAATGCGGTCACTGAATACTCACCGCAGTGGTCCCGAACCCCCACAATTTTATAACAAATACCATCACTGCCACATGGTTCACAGTCATAGATCTTGCTAATGCTTACTTTTCTGTCCCACTAGCAACCGAATGTCAGTATCTATTTGCTTTCACATTTCCCAAAATTTCCCACCCTGTACACAGCTGCATTACAAATAGTCTTGCAGGATTGGGTCATCCAGCATGCTGAAGTTGTATTGTTGACCCACATAGATGACCTTCTCCTTTGCGCCCCATCGAAGGAGGTATGCTGTAAGACCACCATTACACTCCTCCAACACTTGGCTGTAAAGGGGTGCAAGGCTTCGCGAGAAAAGTTACAATTTTGTCAGGAAAAGGTTGTGTTTTTAGGACATTGCATATCAGCAGGAGCCCGGCATTTGACCACGGACAGGAAAAACGCAATTGAGAGGTTGAACCCACCAACAGGTATTCAACAACTTCGGACTTTCTTAGGGCTAGTATCATACTGCAGGCCCTGGGTAAGATCTGCATCATTATTGGGTGCAGCCCTCTATGCATGTTTGACCTCTGACCCTTTCCAGTTGACCCCAGAAGCACTAGAGTGTTTCTACTCACTAAAAGGTGCAATAAATTCAGCCCCAGCCTTGGGTACCCCAAACTACAGTAAGATGTTTCTACTATACTGTATGGAGATGAGGGGGCATGCAACAGGGGTTCTAGCCCAAAAGCATGGTCAACAAAACAGGCCAGTGGCCTATACTCTGCAAGACTGGATCCTGTCGCTAGAGGATCCCCATCAGTGTCCGTGCTAGTAAACAGCAGTACACTTCTGCTGGACAAGGCCTCAGAAATAGTGTTGGATTACCCTGTCACTATTTACACCCCACATACCTGCATAATTATCCTTAACCAGGTTTCCCGTCAAGCAATCTCTGTGGCTAGACAACTCAGTCTCCAATGTGCCCTGCTCATGCCCCCAAATGTGACTCTTAAAAAGATGCATGACATTGAATCCAGCTACTCTAATTCCCATTGACGTAGTGGATGACAAAGGGGGGGAAGAGCAAGGAACACCACTATTTCTTCATGGCTTATCAGATGAAGAGGTTTTAGAACATACAAAATTTAACATGATTGCATTTGCCCTTATGGCACAGGAGACATCAGGATGTTTTACATGTTTTTTTATGTAACCCCCTCACTAATCCAGATGTTGAGTTTTTTGTAGATGGCTCTAGAAGCATCGGTGAAGACGGACGGTTCTACACTGGGTATGCAGTGGTCACACAACATGAGGTAGTAAAAGCTGAGCCGCTTGCCGCCCACGTGTCGGCCCAAGAAGCGGAGATCACCGCACTCGTTGAAGCGCTTAGAGAGTCAAAAGACAAACGCAGCAACATATACACTGATTCCAGGTATGCTTTTGGAATTGCCCACGATTACGGCCCCATATGGAAAGCAAGGGATTTCCTTACATCAGCAGGCACTCCCATTAAACATGGGCACCTCATCAGCCAACTAATGGAGGCCTTACTGCTTCCAACAGAGGTTGCCATAGTTAAAGTAAAAGCACACACAAAGCTCGACACAAATGAGGCACGTGGCAATGAGAGGGCAGACAGAATGGCCAAGCAGGCAGCTAGGAAACCAAGGGCTGAGAAAGGCAAGCTGCCCCAAGATCTGGGACAAGAACAAGAGGCCCCAGCAACACCCCCACTGATCATGATGACCACTGAGTGCAACGGCCTAGATCTAGGTGTCCTGAAAGCGCTAACCCGGCAAATATCTGGGGAAGAGCAGAAGGTCTGGTCAAAGGCTGGAGCTCAGGAACATGAAGGTCTGTGGAAGGTGGGATTGCGGGTAAGCTTGCCCAGGTCCTTATACCCTGCAATGGTCCAAGCTGCTCATGGTCCAACACACCTGTCCAAAAATGCCATGTGTGCTCTAGTCGAGAAACAATGCATACAACATAACCCAGGTAGAGTAATCAAGGTACCCCAAAAACATACACTCAAGGCCTTCTATCCATTTCAACGATTGCAATTGGATTTCATACAGCTACCAAAGGTAGGCACGTATGAATATGTCCTTGTTTGTGTAGATCTCTTCTCAGGGTGGCCAGAAGCCTTCCCGATGCCAAAAGCCACTGCAAAAGCTACTGCAAAGAAACTAATGACAGAAATCTTCTGTAGGTTGGGGTTACGTGAGACTTTGGAGAGTGACAGAGGTACCCATTTCACTGGAGAGGTAATGCAACATGCCATGCAAATGTTGGGGGTGAGTCAAGCCTTCCACACCCCGTATCACCCCCAATCCAGTGGAAGAGTAGAACGATTAAATGGGACCCTGAAGCTAAAAATTCAAAAGGCTAGGGAGGAGATAGGAAAACCTTGGACAGAGTGCTTGCCGTTAGCACTCTTTTCAATCAGGTATACACCAAATGTGAAAACAAAGTTGTCTCCCTTTGAAATTCTTGTATATATATGAGCCGGTCCCCAATCGTAGGCAAATTTTATACTGAGTCCTATATGGTTCAAAAAAAGCAGGTTCTCCAGACCTGCTAACAATACTTAACAATACTTGCAAGTAATAGTAGTAGAACCAGTAAAAACTTCAAAGACTTTAATATATCTTGTTAAAAAAACACGCATCTCACTGACATTAGTCCATAACATATAGAGTGTCAGGCAATGCAACAAAAAATAAGGTACTCAGTATTTAGTCGCGGCCATCCATGCCGTTCGAACGTATCAGTCCATTGTTCGCTCCCACCTCAAGGAGCAGGAGACGCCGACCACCAGAGCGGGCAAAGATGCGCAGCAAGTGCGACGTTTCGGGGAGAGCTCCTCCCCTTCCTCAAGCATATGCGTCATAGAGTACCACCTCCTTAAAAAAGGTAAGTAGAAGCCAGGTAAGACAAGCTTTAACCCTTTCACAACATACAAAATATAAAACCATTACAAAAACATCTTAAGGCTAAAACATTCATTAAGACCTTTCGGGGTGAGTGTTTCTAAGGTGGCTATCCAATACGCCTCTCTTTTTAGTAAACGATCAGTGATATGACTTTTATCAACCCATATTTTTTCCAAAACGCACCAGCGTAGTTCACACACATCGTGTCGAGCTTCAAAGAAATGTCTCGCTACGCTGGTTTCACCATATGATTTTGTTTCTGTCTTAACAGCATTGCCTTGTTTCTTTTTTAGTCTAATCGCAGCTTTGTGTTCATTAATCCTAACTTTCACAGGTCTCGCGGTTTGTCCGACATGCCCATGCGGGTTTGTCTATGTCGGACAAACCGCGAGACCTGTGAAAGTTAGGATTAATGAACACAAAGCTGCGATCAGACTAAAAAAGAAACAAGGCAATGCTGTTAAGACAGAAACAAAATCATATGGTGAAACCAGCGTAGCAAGACATTTCTTTGAAGCTCGACACGATGTGTGTGAACTACGCTGGTGCGTTTTGGAAAAAATATGGGTTGATAAAATTCATATCACTGATCGCTTACTAAAAAGAGAGGCGTATTGGATAGCCACCTTAGAAACACTCACCCCGAAAGGTCTTAATGAATGTTTTAGCCTTAAGATGTTTTTGTAATGGTTTTATATTTTGTATGTTGTGAAAGGGTTAAAGCTTGTCTTACCTGGCTTCTACTTACCTTTTTTAAGGAGGTGGTACTCTATGACACATATGCTTGAGGAAGGGGAGGAGCTCTCCCCGAAACGTCGCACTTGCTGCGCGTCTTTGCCCGCTCTGGTGGTCGGCGTCTCCTGCTCCTCGAGGTGGGAGCGAACAATGGACTGATACGTTCGAACGGCATGGATGGCCGCGACTAAATACTGAGTACCTTATTTTTTGTTGCATTGCCTGACAATCTATATGTTATGGACTAATGTCAGTGAGATGCGTGTTTTTTAACAAGATATATTAAAGTCTTTGAAGTTTTTACTGGTTCTACTACTATTACATCCCTTTGAAATTCTATTTGGGTCAACTCCAAGGTTGGGACTTTACTTCCCACAAACACTACAACTTCAATGTGACAGTCTCACTAGATATGTCCAAAATCTGCAAAAGAGACTCTCTACTGTATATAAACAAGTCTATGATTCTATTCCAGATCCAGACAGCCACGAATGTTCTCATTTCCTCCAACCTGGGGTTTGGGTGGTTGTGAAAAGACATACCAGATACCCAGTATTTCCAAGTTTTGATGGTCCTTTCCAGGTTCTCCTCACTACAGACACCTCAGTAAAACTTGAAGGGAAGCCAAACTGGATTCATGCGAGTCATTGTAAACTTCTGGAACGAAAGAATGATTCTGCTCATGATGATGGTGATACTCCCCTTTCAGCTTCAAACTGACGGGCTGGAACTGGTAACCCAAAACGAGGATGTGGTAACTATGTGGTTTAACACCTCCAGGTCATCAGCAACCTTTCTATTTGATTTTTGTAAGGTGGTACCATGTGAATGGGACAAACACAGTGGGAATGACAATGATAAATTGGTTACAGGGGTCCCAGGGGCTGTAACATACATCTGTGTCACCAGACCAGGGAATGAAAACTGTAACTCTTGGTCAGATGCAGGTGCAGAATTTTGTGAAGTTACACTCTCTGTGGACAAGGATAAAGATGAGCATGAGGCTAAATGGTTTGTCAACCAGAGTGTGTCAAGAACTGATTTATGGTGGATGTGTGAAGATATGAAGCTAAGACATAGATTATTAACAGAGTGGGTGGGTAGTTGTACTCTGGTGCAAATACTTATGCCATTCCAGATAATCTCTTCAGATAAAATACACTTGGAATTAACAACTTTAAGTGTTGATGGGCTCACTAGGGAAAAGCGAGATACTGTGCCACAAGGGTCCTTCGACACAAGAATTTATATTGACAACATAGGAGTCAACAGAGGAGTGCCCGATAAATTCAAGGCCAGAAATCAGATAGCAGCTGGGTTTGAATCAGTTCTCTTTTGGTGGGCTACAGTAAATAAGAATGTAGATTGGATAAATTATATCTACTATAATCAACAGAGATTTATTAATTTTACAAGAGATGCAATAAGAGGTTTGGCTGATCAAATAGGGCCCACCTCTTTGATGACATGGCAAAATAGGATGGCACTAGACATGCTTTTGGCCGAGAAGGGAGGAGTTTGCAAGATGTTCGGAACTTATTGTTGTACTTTCATCCCTAATAATACAGCTCCTGATGGTAGCGTCACCAAGGCCCTAGAAGGACTAACGACCCTATCTGAGGAACTTGCAGAAAATTCTGGTATCGAGAACCCCTTCACAGACTGGCTGGAATCATGGTTTGGAAAATGGAGCCATCTAGTGTCCAGTTTGCTGATCTCAGTTGCAGTGGTCGCAGCAATACTGATTACTTGTGGATGTTGCTGTATCCCCTGTGCTAGAGGATTTCTCCGGAGAATGGTTGATGCCTCCATGAATAATACTATGTATGTGACCATACCACCCTGTGAAGAATGCCACGGAATCTACCAAAATGTATAGCTTTCTAGACGTTTCCCCTTGTTGATTGTGATGATAGAAGTAACATTGTCTGGAACTGACTTGCTCCCCCCATGACAAGGATAAGTAGTACATATACCCAGTGATTGCACTTACAGATGCTGAGTGCAGCCTGGAGTATTATAGATTTAGGATAATTTAGGGCAATTTAGGAGATTTTCGGGGCCGCCCTTTTCGGGGCGATGACTCCAACTTCACCAAGGGACAAAGGAAATAGGGTAAGCCTATAGGGAAAGATCAGGAAATCCATCAAGGGGGGGATGTCAGATGACAGACAATGGTACTTCATCACAAAAGGGGGGATTGTTAAGGATGATATAATGACTATTCAGTTCATTGGGGCCTAAACAGTTAATTTTAATAATTCTTTTCTTAAATAAAGTCAGCTCGACCTGTTCTCTAAATAATCTGCTTTAATCGCAGTTTCGAGTGAACTTTGATGCTAACAAACAGAGCAATAAGCTAATAAATGTTACCTTCAATAAAAACCAATCAATAAGCTAATAAATGTTACCTTCAATAAAGGATAAGAAAATGATGAATACTTTAGAAGGCCAAATAAGGCAAAAAGTTCCGGTATAACTTTGTACCTAAATCTGGTGATGTGTTCTTAAAACTTATGTCATAATTATGCAAGTCAGAGGAACGCCCTCTGCTCAGGTGTATAAATATAGGATGCTTCTATGAATAAATTATGCATTGCACTCAGAGATCTTGATCTTCTGTGTCCTTTGTGTCGAACGCTCTGGACTGCTCCATCCAATTTGGCTACCATCCAATATACCCGAGGGTCCCCCTTGAGAGACCACCTTAACACTAGTGAGGAAGGTACTCACCAGCAGCAGCACCAGCACCTGGCGCAGGCCCTGAACCATCAGGGTGTGGCCTACTTGGACAGCACTCTGCCACCCCACATAGAAGATCTGCTGGACTACTGGGCAGCCAAACTGGATTTGTGGCTGCAACTTGCCGAATTTGCTCTGGAGAAGCTGTCCTGCCCGGCCAGTAGTGGCCAGTAGTGAGGCATCAAAGCGGGTGTTCAGTGTGGCTGTGGCCATAGTTACCCCAAGGAGAACTCGCTTGTCCACCAGAAATGTGGAGAGACTCACCTTTGTAGATTCCTATTAAATAGGTTGGTAGGCCCTTAAGGTCTCAATTAGGCAGGTAGGCTACAGGTAGGTAGTTAGATTGGCCCTAGGTAGGCAGTAGTTAGGCCCCATTTAGGTAGGCAGCCCCCAGGTAGATAGATAGGCTGTAGGTAGCCCCCAGGTAGCTAAGTAGGCAGACCACAGGTAGGTTGTAGCAGGGCCCCAAATAGGTAGGCTACAGGTAGTTAGGCTGATTGGCTCTAGGCAGGCAGTCCCCAGGTAGCTAAGTAGACTGTTGCTAGGCCCCTGGTAGCTAAGTAGGCAGTAGGTGGACCACAGGTAACTAAGTAGATAAGCCATAGATGGGACTCACATAGGTAGATAGGCTATAGGTGGGGCCCACATAGGAAGGTAAATAGGCTATAGGGAACTCCAAATAGGAAGTCAGACTTTAGGCAGGCCATGGGGGCCATATAGGTAGGCAGACAGGCTTTAGGCAGGCTATAGGGGCCATATAGGTAGGCAGGCAGGCTTTTGGCAGGCTATAGGGGCCATATAGGTAAGCAGGCAGGCTTTAGGCAGGCTATAAGAGCCATATAGGTAGACAAACAGGGTTTAGGTAGGCTATAGGGGGTCATGCAGGCAGGCAGGGTTCAGGTAGGCTATAGGGGCTATAGGGAGTCATATAGGTAGCCAGGCAGGGTCAGGTAGGCTATAGGGGAGTCAGGTAGGCTATAGGGGGGTCAGGTAGTTAGCCAGGCAGGGCCAGGTAGGCTTTAGGGGAGTCTGGTAGGTAGACAGGCAGGGTCAGATAGGCTATAGGGGGATCAGGTAGGCTATAAGGTGGTCAGGTAGTTAGCCCTGCATTCATTGGCAATGAATTATGTTTATTGGCGGCAGGCGCAGGAATATAACTACTCGGGTTGCAGATGTGGTAGCAGCTGCCCCAGGATCTGGGCCCCCTAAAACGCCGGGCCCTGTGGCAGTTGCTCCGTCGGCTACGCAGGTAGTTACGCTCCTGTCTTTGACACTATATTGGGATCTTGACCCTCAGCTTGGTTCTTTCTAGCTGGCGCTGACATTACCCTGTCAGTGTCACGTCAAGGGAGGTACAGTGAGCCCTGACTGGAACCCAGCCCACTGTCCCTGTCTTCTTGACATGCTGCCCTAGGCAGCAGACACCAACTGGGCGACAGTCCCTGCGCTGCTAGAGTGCTGGGGCCATCAGGAGGAAGAAAGGCATAACCAGATATTCAGGAGTGTTAAACGCGGTTTTCCACTCATCCCCTTCTCGGATATGGGTGAGGTTATAGGCACCTCTCAGGTCCAATTTGGAAAACCACTTTGCCCCCTGGATCTGATTGAACAGATCAGGAATCAAGGATAAGGGGCATTGTTTTTTTACCGTTATCTTATTTACTTCACGGTAGTCAATGCATGGACGGAGGCCTGCATCCTTTTTTCCTACAAAGAAAAACCCTGCACCCATAGGAGACACAGAAGGTCGGATATGCCCCTTCTGAAGGCTTTCTGCAATGTATTGCTTCATGGCTATTCTCTCAGGACCTGACAGATTATATATACTCCCTTTAGGAAATCTCACTCCAGGCAATAGGTCAATGACACAGTCGTAAGATCTATGAGGGGGTAGAATCTCCGACTGTTTTGGAGAAAATACTTCAGCAAAGTCATGAATAAATACCAGAATCTGCTCCACCTCTGTATTGCCCAGTATGATCGGAAGACATCTAGCACTGATGCCCACACTTGATTAATTCCCCTGAATTCCAGTCAAACACTGGGTTATGATTCTGAAGCCAGGGCAGCCCCAACACCACATCAGCGGGCAGCCCCTCCATGATAAATAGAATACACTTTTCAGTATGTATGGATCCCACCAACATCTCAAGCTCAGGAGTACAATGTTGAATCGTGCCCCTAGCCAATGGAGTAGAGTCAATAGCCACAACCCGCAGGGAATCAGATAGAGGTCTCCAAGGTAGAACCAGACATTTAGCAAAGGACGCGTCTATAAAATTGGACGCTGACCCAGAATCCACAAAAGCGTTCCCAGAATGGGACAGAGACAAGTATGAGACCTTAACTGGGAGCAGCAATTTTTTGGATACAATGGGAAATACCTGTTCGCCTAGGTGACCTTCCTCCAAATCACCTAGGTGCTGGAGTTTTTCCGGCCTGTTCTTTCTTTTGGAGCACTCCCTGATGCCATGTCCATCCTCGCCACAGTAGAAGCATAATCCCTGGAGACGCCGAGACGTCCTACGGTCGCTCGCAGCAGTTGCCGAAGAAGCCCCCACTTGCATGGGCTCCTTGGAATTTATATCGAAAACAGCAGGTGTAGAGAAGTGGACCGCCGGGAAGGGATCCTTTTCCCAACGTCTCTCCCTAAAACGTTTATCCAGACAAATGGCTAGAGCCATAGCCTCATCTAAAGTAGCAGGGGTAGGGTAAGCCACCAACATATCCTTCACATGGTCGGCTAACCCCTAATCTAAACTGACATCTAAGAGCTGGGTTGGTCCACCCTGACGGAACACACCAGCGGCGAAATTCAGAGCAATACTCCTCCACAGTCCTTTTACCCTGTCTCAAGGTGGTCAGCTGAGCTTTGGCCACAGCTTCCCTATCAGGGTCATCAAAAAGTATGCTCAAGGAGACCAAGAACCTGTCCACAGAAGACAGTTCTGGTGAATCTGGTGGTAACGAAAATGCCCACTCCTGGAGAGGGCCATGAAGTAATGACATAACAATTCCCACTCTCTGCTCCTCAATGCCTGAAGTACGTGGGCGGAGCCTAAAATACAGGCGACATCCTTCCCTAAGAGTCAAAAATGCCTTACTATTGCCTGAAAACCTGTCAGGCAACTGAATAGGGGGTTCCACAGAAGGGGGAGGTAGCGCAGGGACCCTCAGACTTGGGGAAGTCTCTTGCTGTTGTCCCCGCAGCGCCAGATCCTGGACTAGCTGTGTAAGCCCCTGCATCTGCTCTACCAGAGCTGTCATGGGGTTCATAGTGAGGGTAGAGCAGTAATGGTTTCAGCCTGTTATAATGCCACGTCAAGGGAGGTACAGTGAGCCCTGACTGGAACCCAGCCCACTGTCCCTGTCTACTTGATGTGCTGACTAGATGGCAGACGCCAAATGGGCGACAGTCCCTGCGCTGCTAGAGTGCTGGGGCCATCAGGAAGAAGAAAGTTCAGACAGTCCGGGTCGATAACAAATCGGGAACGCCAAGCCATATATCAGAACCAGAGAGAAAACATCAACAAGCCGAGGTCAAACACGAACGTGAGCGAGGTACAAAATCAGAATGCATGACAGGGTCAGGAAAACAAGTAGAGGTCTGGTACATGGATAAGCAAACACAATATAAAGCACAAGTAACAAGGCAGCCAGGAGAATATCACAGGCGGCGCACTCAGGCTGCAGGGAGTTTGAATGGGATTCCCGGATACCTCCCCTGCAGCTGATTGGAGCGGTCTCCGGGTCCTCCCATTGGCTGGTGCAACACGCCCCCTGTCCAGAGTGGCAGGGCCTGTGTCACTCACAGAGCTGCCAGCAGACTGTCTATCAGGGAGGGGTCACAAACCAGCTGCTGCAGACTGTTGCTCCCCACAGACTGAGCGCCGCCTAGCCCTGACAGTCAGGATGCGTTCCCACTTAAGTTATTTGGTAAGGTTTGACCCTGTAACTGCCCAGATAATTGAAGTGTGAAGTGATTCTAAGAGCGGCGTCTGTCATCTGCGTGTCATGCTAAATTACAGCATTGTTTCAATACCAATCCCATGCTCCCTATGCATACTTAAGCATGGCACAATGTTCTACAACACCACGCAGGCTCTCTGCAGCCAGGAAATAGCTATTGTTTAATTCGATTGGTCGCGAAAAAATTCTGGTCAAAATTATTTTTGGGGGAAAATTTGCCGAATAGGCCGAAACTCATTTTTGAGAAATTCGCTCATTTCTACTCAACAAATAGCAATCAATGTCTTAACCACTGGCAACAAAATTGAGTACACTCCTGAGTAGTGTTGAGCGATTATTAGTGACAAAGTGGAAATCGGCACAGTTTTTATGGTGATCGGATTTTTTAGATCATGCGATAATTTAGGTTAAAATCTGTGCATCATCTATTAAGATCGCGCCTTTTTCGGCGCTTCCTGTAATTTTGACGGCCAGCAAATCAGATTACAGAATAGAGCAGGGTGAGATGTGTGTGCGACGTCATGACTGGGATGTGTATGGTTGCGATTGGCTGGAAAAATCACATGACCTCGTTTTACATAGAACAGCGTTTCCTGTTCAGCATCAGTGTCTCTCAGCGTCTCAGAGCAGAAGGATGTGTGCTCTGCTTGTGTCCAAACAGCTCAGCGAAATTATTATATTTCTTCACAGAGAAACCTCTACTATTAGCTGTGATCCTTACAATTTAGTTGGATTAGAGTTTTGGGAAAATTTTATATGTAGAGAATTTAAAGGAGCCCGCGGGGGCCCCCCCCTCCGCTCCCCCCGTGCTGTAAAGTCACGGGGGGGAGCGGAGGGGGGGGCCCCCCGGGCGAACAAAAGACAAGCTCTATAAAAATATGGATAAAGTTCACCCAAAACTTAGTGTAGACATTTTCAATAGCTTTTTTTATTAACAGTTTTCTATTGAAATATTTCCTGGATATTGGGCAGCCTGAACTTATAGGATACACATCTTTTTAGTAACTGCAGGTCTCTTTGTTGGATGCAAAACTCCACTTTTATTATCAGTATACTTTTTAGATAGGTTTTTCATTTTCAATTCTGCCATTCACTTTTGTTGATATACCAACCTTGCATTAATTTGAATCCAGCAATTTTATAGTCACCATAGGTGAATTGAAAGGTGCCAAAAATATCTTGTATTCTACGAATAGACAAGCTCTATAAAGAATACTGGATAAAGTTCACCAAGACTTAGTGTAGACATTGCAATAGCTTTATTATTAACAGTTTTCTATTGAAATATTTCCTGGATATTGGGCAGCCTGAACTTATAGGATACACATCTTTTCTAGTAAATGCAGGTCTCTTTGTTAGATGCAAAAAATCCACTTTATTATCAGTATACATTTCAGATAGGTGTTCATTTTCAATTTTGCCCATTCCACATTTGGTGATATATCCACCTTGCACTTAAATTTGAATCCAGCAATTTTATAGTCACCACAGGTGAATTGAAAGGTGCCAAAAATTTCTTGTATTATACGAATAGAAAAGCTCTTTAAAGAATACTGGATAAAATTCACCAAGACTAAGTGTAGACATTGCAATAGCTTTATTATTAACAGTTTTCTATTGAAATATTTCCTGGATATTGGGCAGCCTGAACTTATAGGATACACATCTTTTCTAGTAACTGCAGGCTCTTTGTTAGGTGCAAAACTCCACTTTATTATCAGTATACATTTCAGATAGGTGTTCATTTTCAATTTTGCCCATTCCACCTTTGTTGATATATCCACCTTGTACTTAAATTAGAATCCAGCAAGTCAGCACAGGTTGATAGGTGCCAAAAATACCTTGTAATATCCGAATACATTACAGATACGTGTTTTTTTGACTTTGGTGCACTACAGCTTTGTTCATTGAGGCACCTTGCACTTAAATGTGAATACTGCAATTTTTTAGTCACCACAGGTGAATTGATAGGTGCCAAAAAATACCTTTTATTATCCGAATACATTTCAGATACGTGTTTTTTCACTTTGGCGCAGGCCAGCTTTGTTGATAGATCTACTTTGCAGTTAAATTTGAATACAGCAATTTTGTATTCACCACAGGTGAATTTATAGGTGCCAAAAAATACCTTTTATTATCCGAATACATTACAGATACGTGTTTTTTGCACTTTTGCCCAGTCCAGATTTGTTGATAGAGCCACCTTGCAGTTAAATTTGAATCCAGCAATTGTGTAGTTACCACAGGTGAATTGATAGGTGCCAAAAAATACCTTTTATTATCCGAATACATTACAGATACGTGTTTTTTGACTTTGGTGCACTACAGCTTTGTTCATTGAGGCACCTTGCACTTAAATGTGAATACTGCAATTTTTTAGTCACCACAGGTGAATTGATAGGTGCCCAAAAAAAAAACCTTTTATTAACCGGGGAAAACATTTTTTGATAAGGGTTTTTTTTCACTTTTGCGCCCCGGCCCAGCTTTTTGGGTAGATCTAATTTGCAGTTTAAAATTTGGGGTAAAAGCAAAATTTTTTAGTACCAAAAGGTGAATTTATAGGGGCCCAAAAAAAACCTTTTTTTATCGAATTTCATTAAAAGATAAGTGCTTTTTTCAATTTTGGCCCAGTCCAGATTTTTTTGGGTAGAGCCACCTTTTAGTTTTTAAAATTTTAATCCGAATTGTGTGTTAAACCCCAGCGTGAATTGAAATTGGTGCCAAAAAATTTTCCCCTTTTTTTTATCCGAATACATTACAAAAAGTGTTTTTTTTAATTTGGTGCCCCTAAGCTTTGTTCATTGAGGCCCCCCTTGCACTTAAAAGTGAATACTGCAATTTTTTGTTCCCCACAGGTGAATTTTATAGGGGGCCAAAAAAAAAACCTTTTATTATCCGAATTTCATTTCAGATAGGTTTTTTTTCTTTGGGGGCCCGGCCCGCTTTGTTGATAGGAAACTACTTTGAAGTTTTATTTGGGAAACCAGCAATTTTGTTTTGATTTGAGGGTTTGAGAAAAGCTGTGATTTGCCCTCTTTTAATAAGAGGGCTTTCCAAAACTCTTCCCTACCTTCTCAAATTTTTTTATTTTTGAACATTTGGGGCGAAATTTAGGGGGTTTAAACGAGCAAAGAGGGGGGTAGGCATGGAGGGTAGAGGTACGAGAGAAGGTTTTCCCCTTTTCCAGTGCTGGGACAAAAGCATGCCAGCGGGTCCTCAGTTGCCGGGGCCGTCAGGCCTTTTCATCGGGGGGTTGGGCCCCCGTGAATCTCAGGAAACGGGAAAAGCGTCGCCCCCAAACTGTCATTCAGTGGTTAAAGCAAAACCGGGTTTTAGCCCGTCTTTTCCTCCTCGTTCTCCCAAATCAACCCGGCCCAAATGTCGGGCCCTTGCAAACACCAGCTCCGTCCAACATGAAAACAGCCCCAAATGTCAACTTTGGGGACCCACCACTGTGGAAAAACCATTTTCTGAAGACCTCTTTGATGACAAAATGCGGTTGGGGTCAGAAGGCATGTTAAAAGATCAAGAGGCCAAAGAGGATGATTTTCTCTGCTCTGACGCCCAGTTACTGATGCCATCAGAGGAGGAGAAGGAAGACGGTCAATCGGCAAAAATCCCGGGCGGTCGGCAACGCCTTGCAGTCCCTCTTGCTTGTAGCCCGCAGCTCCTGGATGCAGAATGTCAGGAGGGACAAAGTCACTGTGTGATGATGATGATGACGACATTGCGGATCCAACGTGGTCTTTTCAGCAGAATTTGCTTGCGATGAGGAGGAAGACGATGGGGTAGTGTCAGTACGGGTTCCGCCTCAAAAAGGGAGAGGGCGGTCACAGAAGTCCGCTGATATGATTCCGCCAGCCACCCGGTCAGCGCCCAAAACCCCGCTCCTCGCTTATCGCCGTCAAAAAGGTCCAGGACCTCTCAAGCCTGGGCCTTCTTTGACCAAGCCTCTGATTCACCCAGCGATTTCATATGCCGCCTTTGCCATAAACGCATAAGGAGCGGCAAGAACCTTAGGAGGTTAACCCCCACCAACATGACGAGTCACATGCAGCGAATGCATGAGTTGAAATGGAGCCAACACTTGGCCAAAAAAGGCCAGACCGACGTCGGGCCTCCAACCACTGTCAAACCCTCTGTCTCCGCCTCCTCCGCCACCACCAAGCGTTCCTCAGCTGCTCATGTCTCTCAGAGTAATGATCAGGGATCAGCCTCCGCTTCAGCCTCCACCGTCGCCCGAGTACCACCAGCACCACCAGGACCCATCCTACCCCTTTCCTTCCGCCAGTTTGACGACCTGCACGCCGTACAGCGGCCAGTCTAGCAGCAAGCCTTCGGTCTTCCAGGTTTGGGAGCAGAAGAAACACTTTAACCCAAACCATCCCAAAGCCAAAAGCCTGAATGTCGGCATTGCCAGGCTTTTGGCCTTGGAAATGTTGCCTTTCCGTTCTGGTGGACAGATGGGTTCCCCCACGTTATGGCCCTTGCTGCCCCCAATACCAGATGCCGAGCAGGCATTTTTTTTGCCAGAAAAGCCGTCCCTGCCCTGGCTAGCCATGTGTTATCTAAAATTTCAAGCGCTTTTGTCTGAAATCTGTGCCCGGGAAAAGCCTTTCGGGGCCCACCGACCATGGACTGTAAGCAGGGCCCAAAGGCCCACTATTTCTCGGGGGCAGCTCATGGGTGAGCGGGGGTGGATGCCCCGGGGGGGGTAAACGGTGGCTCTCAGGCTGGGCGCACGCTCTTCAAAAACCGCAGGGATGGTGCAGGGTTTTTTCCCCCCAAGGCCCTTGGTGGCATCTTTGTGCCCAGAGAAAAACAAGGGGGGCCGGTTGTTTTTAAATTTTTGTTTTGGAGACCGCCCCACACAAGGTAAAGGAGTGGGGAAACCGGCCCCTTCCGAAAACGGGGACCGAGCGCGGCCCGGGTTTGGACAAAAAACCTTGTCCCGGGCCCAAGGTTGTGGGGCGATAACGGGCGAAATTGCTGGCCCCCCTTAAGATGGGGTAGGCTGGAGCACACCCCTTGCCCCCCCAAGGGTATGAACCTTTTCCCCGAAATTTCAAAAGGGCTACCCGGGCGGGGGAATGTTTTGCTGAGGAAGGACCCAAAGTCTAAGTTGAAACTTCCCCCCTTTTGCACCCTGCTTCGTCCCCCCCCTGGCGGCGTGGCAGCACCCCGCTGGGCCCCCCCCGAAAAACCCGTTCATTTTGCGTGGAACACGCTTGGAAATTCCCCCCTCCACTGCCCCGCGATTGTGGCGCAGCGCAAGGGCCATTACGCAGTACGAAGTGACACATGGCCTGAAACCCAGCGGTCCCGGGAACCTTTGGGGGGGGGGGGTTGAAAACCAGAGTGGAGGCAGGTAAAAGGGAGCTCTGCCCCTTTCCTTCCCAGTTTTGAAGAACCCAAAAAAAGGGGCCAGGCGGCCCAATCCCCCTTTTTCAGTCAGCAGTGTGGTGATTTGGGTTCCGGAACGATCGTTGGAAAACTCTAAAAACAACAGGTCCCGCCAGCGAGGGAGGGGAGACGGACACAGTTTGCGGACGGGGCCTTTCTTTTCCGTCAAACCCAAAAGGGCCAACAGTTTCCCCAATTTCATCGGTCTTTTGGGCAGTGGTTCGGGCCCAGAGCTAGTGCAAGGGGGGCCCCTTTCAGCTCTAAAGGGTCCCTCTTTCTAAGGCAAGTAAGGGCTGTTTTTTGAAGCTGTGCCGGCGGCAGCGGAGGAGGAGGAGGAGGAGGGGGGGGTTTACTAGACCCCGGTTAGAGTCCCGGGCCTTTGGGAAAGAGGTTGGTGCGAATTTGAGGCGGAGGAGGAAGATGGGGAAAAGATCAGTTTGCTAGTGCCCCTCGACCAGAGGCTTGGAAAATCAAGGTCCATCTCTTTACATGAGTGCTTGGATGCTCCCTTTCCACCAACATGTCCCGATTTAAAGGGCCCCAAAAAAGAAAAAAGTTTTTGGGGTGGCCACCCCTTTTGGGGTCCCCCCCACAAAACAAACTAAACCCCTTTCCTTTCCCCCAAAACCCCAAAAAGAGAGTAAAAATGCAGGAAATGGAAAAACCCTTTCTGGGTTGATAAACTGGAGACATCTGTTTTCGTCTGTTAAGGGTTTAAAAAAGGGCACGGTGGGAAAAAAATCAGCGAGTGGGACGGGGAGTTAGGAGTGCCAAGTAGCCTTAGCGGCCCCGCAGCAGCAGGCAAGGTGGGGAAAAAAGCCTAATGGGTTGGGCCTCTGGCCCAAACTTTGTTTACCACCTCCACCCAAAGCATGCAAAGCAAGGGGAAACATTCCAAAAAACAGAGATCAAACTTAAGATCAAAGGGAAAGACAAACTGGTCTCAAAAACCGATGTTTTTTTTATGTTTTTTCCGGACCCAATAGAATTTTGGGTATCCAAATTTGGGGAATGGCCGAGTGGCTCATCACGCAAAAGAGGTATTTTCCTGCCCCGCAACCAGCGTCATATCTGGCGGATCTTCAGCACAGCTGGAGGAGTCATTAAGAAAAAACGCATCCCGGGTTTTTCCCCAAAAATATTTTTGAATCGTTTTGAAATTTCATCAAAATGAAACAGGCAAAGGATCTTGATGATGTTGTGGCCCCAATTTCCGAAAGGTTTACCCATTAGTTTTCCGGTAACTTCACATTCCTTTTCAAACAGAAAATGGTCCCCTTGAAAAATTTTTTTTTTAAAAAGATCATTTCTTACTGGGTTTTCCAAAAAATTCTCTTTTCCCCAAAAGTTCCCTTTTGTGGTTTTTTTCTTTTGAGGAGACTGTAAAAGACCGCAAGGGTTTTATGACAACACCGTATTCCATTTTTCTTTACTTTATTAAAAAAGTTTTCGCATTGTCAAAGGGTTTTGAGGTTCATGTTTTATGTGAGATACCGTATAATTATTTGGGCCTTTTTAAAAGGAAAAAAGTGGGTTTTAATGGCATTTTCCCACAAATTTTTTTAAAAGTGGGTGAGAAGTCCATTTTTAAATTTTTTGGGGGCATGTAGCTGTGAGTTAAAAGCAATAATTTATGGGTTTTTTGGACAGAAATGTGGCTTTTAAGTGGCATTTCTCCCTCACAATTTTTTAAAAGTGGTGAGAAGTTTATAAATTTTTAATTTTTTTTTGGGCATGGTGCTTTGAAAATGCAGCAATATAAAGGTTCCCTTTTTTAAAAAAAAAAAAAAAATATTTTTTTTTTAACAGCATTTGTTTTTCAAATAGTCCAAAGTGGCTCAAGGGTCATGCTTGGGAAATTTTTGGGGGGATTTTGCCTTTTTAAATGCAGTTTACACAGGGGAAAAATTAAATTTTAAAAAAAAAAAGTTGTTTCTAACAGACATTTGTTCTTCACAATTGTTTAAGTGGGGCTGTCAGAACAGAATATGTAGGACACTGTTAATGGACACATAAATTTCAAAAAGACCCTTTTTTTTGCGATCTTTAACTTTGCTATCAATCCCTGTATTGAGACAAAAAAACCCTTTAATACAAAATTTAAAAAAGAAAAAAAAGACTTGGTGGGATTCCCAATTTTATTTTAAAAATGTGTTTTCTAGAATTAAACTCCTTAAAAAAATTTCATGTCAAAAAAAAACTGGTTAAAAAAAATCCCCTGAATTGTACAAGGGAGGTAAAGGAAAAATTGCCAGATGTAGGTTATTCAGAGGCAGGGGGTTTTGGA
Source organism: Phyllomedusa bahiana (assembly GCA_025379985.1). NCBI lineage: Eukaryota > Metazoa > Chordata > Amphibia > Anura > Hylidae > Phyllomedusa > Phyllomedusa bahiana. The sequence continues at coordinate 24,861 of JAODAL010022527.1, forward strand.
GCAAAGGACCCGGGAACAAAGTTTCAGAGCAAATTTTTCCCCCAGCACCCTTTAGTAAAATAGAAAAAGAATGCCAAGAAAAAGGGCACCTGGGGGGGAACGGAGCGTTAACCACCAGTATTTCCAAGTGAAGCTCAATTTGGCCCGCACTCATAGGGAGGAAAACGCTACCCGGTTTGCTGTTTACGAGGAGGGGGGATTTTTCTCACACTTCCGTTTTCCGCACCTGCTTCAGCAAACAGTTTTCGTTGCGGTCATCGGGGCCTTTTAAAAACCTGGTGTTAATAGTTTCGGACCCCAGCCGGGGCTCTCCCCCGCCCCCACGAAACTCCGGCCCTGGTCATGCTGTGGCACAGGACGGTATAGTCAAAGTCCCAGTTCAACTAAAAGGTGGTTAAAAGACCCCTTTTTTCCGGCACTTTTTAATCTGGGGGTCAGACATTTTTTAAGGTCATATGCGTCCAAACAGCTCTAGTAAATGCCCAGTGAAACTAAAAGGTGGTTGAAAGATCCATTTCCGGCACTTTTTAATCTGGGGTCAAAGGGTTTAATGGCTTTTCTGCGGTACAGGACAGAAAAATTTTAGTGCCATAAACTAAAATGGGGGTTTCAAAGACCCCTTTTTTCCCGGGCATTTTTTTAATCGGGGGTCAGACAGGTTTAATGGTCATACTGGTTCCAGGACGGTAATCAATGCCATTCAAAAAAAAAGGTGGTTGAAAGACCCCCTTTTTTCCCGGGATTTTTTAATCGGGGGTCATGCATTTTTGGGGCCATGCTGTGGCCCGGCAGGGATAGTCAATGTCCTGAAACTAAAATGGTGGTTGAAAAAATCCTTTTTCCCGGCACTTTTTAATCTGGGGTAATGAAAGGTTTTTGGGGCTCATCGTGGCCCAGGACAGGGATAGTCAATGTCCAGTGAAACTAAAAAGTGGTTGAAAGACCCCTTTTTCCGACACTTTTTAAATTTTGGGGGTTAAAAGCAGGTTTTGGGGCTCAGCTGCGTTCCGATAGGGATTTTAATGTCCGTTCAAGTAAATGGGGGTTCAAATCTACTCCCTTTCTGGCACTTTTTAATTTGGGGGTGATGCAGGTTAAGGGTATGCTGTGGTACAAGACGGGATAGTGAAGGTGTGTGACTTTTTTTCTGTGACTTTTTAGCCTAAGGTTGTGCCTAAGATGTCAGGTATCCATTTGACTTTTGGGCTGTTAATTCCAGCTTCTCCGCCCCGTTTGGGTGTAAGAATAAGGTGTTGTTGCTTCCCCTAGACTTTAAGGCATTTGCTCATAACGCTGCTACTATCGAAAAACCTTTTTTATGGTGGCCACTAAGACTATCGCCCATGTGATAGCCAACGTAAAACGCTCAACAAATACTCCTGAGTGAAAATGACAAATTTTGCCCAAAATGTTTAAAATTTTGTGTGGCCCCATTATTTTCCAGCACTGCCTTAAGTCAATTGGGGATGGAGTTCAATGGAGCTTCACAGGTTGCCACTGGAATCCTCTTCCACTCCTCCATGGCAACATCATGGAGCTGGTGGATGTTAGAGACCTTATGCTCCTCCACCTTTGGTTTGAGGATGCCCCACAGATGCTTAATAGGGTTTAGGTCTGGAGACATGCTTGATCAGTCCAGCATCTCTGGCCTTATTTTCTTTAGCAAGGCATTGGTCATCTTGGATGTGTTCTCGGAGATGTTATCATGTTGGAATAGTGTCTTGCAGCCCAGTCAGAAGGGAGGGGATCATGTTCTGCTTCAGTAAGTCACAGTACATGTTTGCATTCATGGGTCCCTCAATGAACTGTAGCTCCCCACAGCCAGCAGTACTTATGCAGCCCCAAACTATGACACTCCCACCATCATGTTTGACTGTAGGCAAGATATACTTGTCCTTGTACTACTCACCTGATTGCCAGCATACATGCTTAACAGCATCTGAACCAAATAAGTTTATCTTGATCTCCTCAGACCACAGGATATGGTTCCAGCAATCCATGTCCTTAGTCTGCTTTTATTCAATAAACTGTTTTCAAGCTTTCTTGTGCATAATCTTTAGAAGAGGCTTCCTTGTGGGATGGCAGCCGTGCAGACCAATTTGATGCAGTGTGTGATGTATGGTCTGAACAATGACAGGCTGACCTGCCACACCTTTAACTTCTGCTGCAATGTTGGCAGTACACATAAGTGTATTTTGAATAGACAATCTCTGAAACTTCCACTGACCAATATGAGAGAGTTTGAGTGCAATAACACCAAATTTAACACCCCTGCTCCCCATTGAAACCTGAGACCTTGTGACACTAATGAGTTACCTGACACCATGGAGGGAAAATGGCACAATGGGCACAATTTGTCCATTTTTCAATAGTCCCTGTATGGGTGATTAAAGTGTGCAATTTTAAATAAGCGTGAGAAATGACTGACAATCAATTCTCCATTTTGTATGAGGTTCTTCTTTCTCTCTCAACTGAAACCCACATTTTCTGTTTGGAGACCAGAACTTCTCCAACTTTGCTATTTTCCTTACACGCTGTTTCTTACATTCTCAGACATTCTGGCTGTGAACATGTACAGTTCAAACTAGAAGTTTAAATACACTACATAGAAAGACACATATGCATGTTTTTCTCACTATCTGACATGAAATCAGAATAAACCTTACCCGTTTTAGGTCAGTTAGGATTACCAAAATTATTTATATTTGCCAAATGAAGGAATAATGAGAGAGAGCATTTTTAAGGTATTTTTATTACTTTCTGAAAAGTCAAAAGTTTGCATACACTAGGATTACTATGCATTTAAACAATTTGGGATGGCCCATATGATGATGTCAACTCTTTGGCAACATCTGAGTTAATTAGAGGCACACTTGTTGATGTATTTTAAGCACACCAGAAACACACTACTTCTGTGTGTGACATCATGGAAAAATTCTAAAAAAAATTAGCCATGATATGAGGAAGAGAACTGTGGACTTGCACAAGTCTGGTTCATCCTTGGGTGCAATTACCAAATACCTGAGGTGCCTCGTTCATCTGTACAAACAATTATTTGCAAGTACAAACAATATGGGAATGTACAGACATCATACCACTCAGGAATAAGATGAGTTCTGTGTCTCAGAGATGATGTGCTTTGGTCTGACATGCATATCAACCCAGGAACAAAAGCAAAAACCTTGTAAAGATGCTGGCGGAAGCTGGTAATATTGTGTCAGTATCCACAGTGAAACAAGTACTATATCAACATGGCTGCAAGGCCACTCTGCCTGGAAGAAGCCATTACTCCAAAAGTAACGTATAAAAGCCAGATTAATGTTTGCAAATGCAAAAGGAACAAAGACCTACATTTTTGGAGACATGTTCTGTGGTCTGACAAAACTAAAATTGAACTGTTGGCCATAATTACCATTGTTATGTTTAGAGGAAAAAGGGAGAAGTTTGGAAGCCTAACAACACCATCTCAACACGGGGGTAGCAGCATCATGCTGTGGGGTTGTTTTGCTCAGGAGGGACTAGTGTACTTCACAAAATAGATGGCTTCATGTGGAAAGAAGATTATGATGCAATACTGAAGCAACATCTCAAGACAACAACCAGGAAGTTAAAGAGAACCTGTCACATTGATTATGCCCCTCTTGTTGAGGGCAGCACAAGCTAGTGTCAGACATGCTGTTTCCAGCGCTGTGTCCCTTATTCTGTAAGATGCTGTCGTTTTTGTGTATTTAATGCTCAAATCTGCAGTTTTCATCCAGAAGAGTCATTCGAAGAGTCATTCAAAGAGTCAGTTTTTTTCCAAACCTCGCCTACCTGAGGATAGCCCCGCCCACCTCAACTGATAAACCTATTACTTTGAATAGCTAGAAACATGTGAATAACTGTCAATGGGCGGAGATAGCCTTTGGTGGGTGGGGCTAACACCAGCTAATGAATAAGATTTGCATCTTACAAAATAAGGGGCACAGTGCTGGGAACAGCATGTCTGACACTGGCTTGTGCAGTCCTCAGCAAGGGGGGCATAAACTATGTGACAGGTCCCCTTTAAAGCTTGGGCAGAAATGGGTCTTCCAAATGGACAGTAAAAACAAAAAGTCCTCAACAGCATCAAAAATAGAAAGGGGGTCCCCGCCCCCAACCTGATCGGAAAAGGGTTTAAATAAAAAAAAAAAACGGGCAGCACTTCAAAAAAGGCTCTGTTTAGGGCCGAAACTTTGCTGTTTATTTGGGTAATTAAATCTTTATTTTTTTTGAAGTGCTGCCTCCGTTTTCATTTTCCCAAAAAGGACTGCCCAAAGCATACTCCCAAACTGGTTACAAAGGGTTTAATAAAAACCAAAGTCAATGTTTTGGATGGCCATCACAAAGTCCTGATTCAACCCTACGGAAATTTAGGGGCAAAGTGAAAAAGGCAGGTGCGAGCAAGGCAACCTACAAACATGGCTCAGTTACACCAGTTCGTCGGGGGGGAAATGGGCCAAAATTCCTACCAACATTGTGGAAGCTTGTTGAAGGAACCAAAACATTTGCCCCAAGCATATATTTAAGGACACTGTACCAAAACAATGAAATTATTAAATTTTTGTTTTTGCAAAAAGAAAAAAAAATGCCTTAAAAAGTATTTTTCTCATTATTTTTTGGCATTTGGCAAAATATAAATAATTTTGGAATCCAAATTTTGACGTAAAACGGGTAATGATTATTCTGATTTCATGTCAGATAGTGAGAAAACATGCATATGTGTCTTTTTACATAATGTATGCAAATTTCTGGTGTCAACTGTAAATAATACTGATATGCAATTCTTGTAGTGAAATTACTATTGTTCCAACGCCAAACGCATGATGAAAGTGAAGCTTGAGCAGAAATATAGCAAAGGTATAAGAAAAATTGACATTTTTTTTCAGTCACTAATCCTGACATATTGGGGATAGTATGAATGAAGGACATGCGTAGTAATATAAACTTAAGAATATAGTTGAGGGTTTATTCTGACTAATAATTAGCAAATTATAGTATGATTAATAGTGAAGAGGTATTGCTTAAATGTTTTTTGTCCAATAAAAATGTAGTCTATTTGCATATGATACGCCTTTAAACAAAGTTTAAAAAAAAAATCATGCACAACTTTTTAATAACAAGAAAGACTGCATTGACATTTTGTTTTAGATGTTTCTCATTATTTTCATGTGTATGCATATACACTTCTGGTTTAATTTGGATACCGCACAAAGAGGTTAGGAGGACCTTGGAAGCCTCCATATCATCAGCAGTTTAGACATTGATGGCTGTGCATTGAGTTATTTTGATGGGACACCAAATTTACACTGTTATACAAGCTGTGCACTGACACTTTACATTGTGTCAAAACCTATCTTCAGTGTTGTCCCCATTTTAAAAAATGTGGGGGTGATTTCTGTTGTAAGACACTATACATGAACATTGTCTAAGAATTGACTCAAATTAGATTGTATGTACTTGTATGCTCTTGTAAAAGTTTATGTGTAGGTGAGACAAATTGCGACATAGCCCGTATTAATTATTACTGTACTGTATGTCAGCATCAACTTCCTATTTAATAAAAGCACACAGTGCATATATACAAATGTGTTGGGTGAGGTGGGTTAATTGTTCATGTGACTCTTTGCTCTGCTAATATGTTTAATATGCAACCTTGTCACTTCACAATGTGTTGTAGTTGCATACATTGTACTTTCTACCAATTATATGTATGAATTATCGTATATTTTATTCATCACTATTTATCTGTGTATCATGTTTGTCTCATTTCAACATCATGATAGTGTACAATATCTCACAAAAATGAGTACACCCCTCTTTTTTGTAAATATTTTATTATATCTTTTCATAGGACAATACAGAAGACATGACACTTTGATACAATGTAAAGTAGTCAGTATACAGTTTGTATAACAGTGTAAATTTGGTGTGCCCTCAAATTAATTCAACACACAACATCAATTCTAAAAACCCCTGACAAGAAAAGTGAGTACACCCCTAAGTGAAAATGGACAAATTTGTCCAATTGCCATTTTTTTTCCACAAAGTCACATGACCTTAGTCACAAGGCTAAGGTTAAATAGGGAGCGGGGTGTTAAAAATTTTGGGGTTTTTTGTCTTGCCTTTTCATACAACACTCAAAGTTCAACTGGCAATTCAGGCAAAGAACTTCACCAAACCCCTTTCTCTGCTTCCCGGGGTCCTTGGCCCTTGGTGCCCCCTAAGGGGTGGCGGTGGCTCTGCTCTGTTATTTAAAGGGGCGTGTCCAAAATTACCTCAAATGACCTTTAAAAACCTTTTGGGATTTAAGGAATTCCCCTCCTTTTCTCCATGTCAGTTCATTGTGTTGTTCATAGAGTCCTGAAATGCCCCGGGTTCTGCGTTCCAGAGTTTACCCCTGGATTCTGAATTTTTGTTTTTAGTCCATTAGAGCTCCTGACCTCCTGGCTGCTGTTACTTACTGATTTTGCACCTGTATATTCCTGTTGTTTGTGCCGTTGCACCTGTTCAGTGTTACCTTCTGTATTCCTGCCGTTGCATCAGTCCGCTACTACCTGCTGTTATCGGCTGCTGTACCTGTCTGCTAACCTCCTGGGAACTGTAGCCCTGCTACGTCTATATACCTGCTACCAGTGCTCCCAGTCTCCGGTGTCCCTGTCCTGCACCTCAACTGTCACCGGAGGTAGCCACATCAGGAGTAGCGACCTGGGGGTCCCCTGCAGCAGTCCATCATGGCCTTGTGGCAGGCTCCAATGAAGACCAGGGGCCCCTTAGACTCCGCTCCCTGGCGTGGTCTCCATCTCTACCATTTCGCCCACGCTGATCATGGTGGATCCATACCTGTTAACCGACAATCGACGTGTCAGTGCATACTGACGCTTCTGGTCGTTACAGAATGAACTGACCTCATCCACTTCATTACAGAATGAATTGACCACGCTCACTCTGTGACAATTGTCCAATGAAAAGTTATAATGTGAGGGGTGTACTCACTTTTGTAAGATACTGCATATGTATATGTTTTGTACTTGGAAGGAAAATTTGTTTTGGTTTACCAGTTAATTTAGTATTTGCTATGTAGGCAAGCAAGTTGTTTTATAATCTGAAATTAATTCTAGTATAATATAATAATATATTTATTTTCTTCTCAGATGTCTTGCCAATCGAGTTTGCCGAAAACTGCGCATCACCGTGTCGAATCCCCTGTCGAACGCAGGGATGCGATGTTAGGTACAGCCTTCGCCACTTTCGGATGCGCACTAAACATGAAGGGCGTGCAATGGGCGTTCCTGGGGCGGACGCTGCAAAGATCGAAAACTCCAAGGTCATGCATGATGCTGGTCGGCAAATGGATTCATTGCGCGCTTTTACCAGCTCCGACAGGAAACTTAGTTATTATGGGTCTCTCTGAGTGTGAGAAGTCGAATGGAGCGCGGTATCTTGTAATGTGATATAGTCCTACACTTTAGAGGCGAGCACACTCTAAAAATTAATGAATTTCAGAAGAATAAATAATTAAGCAAGAAATTCTATTCCTGCCTTGGAGGACAACAGGTCCGCAGCAAGCCTTTAGTTGTTATAACCTGAATAGCATTAAACTTTCAAAGCAGCCAATACATCAAAAATTGTTGTATGGAAAATGTTTAATAAAACATCTGTCCCAACATCTGCATTGGCTTATGTGATGTTGAAATTAGTGTAATTTCAACGACTTTGGCAATGCATTTTGTAGTGGATATTTTTTTTTTCTTTGGCGCTAATAAAATATGTCATAATGTTATTGTATAAAATTACTAATACCATTGATTTCATGTTTCCAGCACTTGGATTATGTCTGTTTATTAACTACTCCATTTCAATGACAAATCCAAGTGCTGAACCAATTAAATCAATGTATTAAAACATGTTTTACAATAACATTAACGACAATATATATATTAATATATATATGATATATATATATATATCATATGATATAAATATAAATATATATATATATATATATATATCTATATATATATATACTATATATTAGCATTCAAGCAAAAATACCACTACAAAATGTAATCCAAATCCGTCTGAAAAATTAATACTCATATTGACATCACATAAGTCAATTCAATGGTTTACAATGTTAATTTGGGTCTATTGTTTAAATAAAAAATTGAAGATGTATTTTTTCTTCATTCACATTTTATTCCTATTATGTCTGTACAGAAGAGCCAGCACAGCACAGGTCTGGCTGGGACTATGGTCTCCAAGCAGGATTTCTATGTTCCCAGGCTTAGTTTCTGGACGCATTTACAGACGTATTTAACGTCCGTAAATACATCACCAACTGAGCCTAAAATTAAGGTAACAGTAGCTTAGAATGGCTACCAATGGGAAATCTGGACGTATTTATGGTCGTAAATACGGTCGTAAATACGTCCTGATTTTCTATTTAAACAATAGACCCAAATTAACATCTGTACAACATCTGCACTGGCTTATTGAATTTAAAATTAGTTTAATTCTCTCCCTTTTTTAAGACCTGTTCTAGCTATTATTTCTTTCTTTGGAGAACTTATATATATTTGCTTAGATTTTAAATGATCAACTTTTTCTATACATTGCTATGTATTTGATTAACTTTGATTTTTCACTTTATTCATTCATTCATTTGAAAGACAACTCTTTTTGCTATTCACTAACATCTTTAATGCTTTTTTGCAGATTTCCAGCCTGTCTAGAAACTTTATACATGTTAGGCGCATTCCTTCTGCGCCTAAGTTCCGCACTGCGCCTTACACACTTGCGCGGCGCAGGGGAACTTTTCACGCATATATGAGCGCAACCTCCTCGGGTGTGAATCTTACGATCCATCTAGATACAGTATAGGCGGAGTCCTCTGCGCCAAGTTCCGCACTGCGCCTCCACACTGGGCGAGGCTCAGGGAATTATATACAAGCCGCATGTATGAGCGCACCACAGGCGCTGACATAAATGATCGCAGCTTCAACTAAAAATCCCCCGTGAAAACGGGCGCATCCGACGCCCCGATCCTTCATCACATTTCGCCCAAAATGCAAAAACATAGTAGTGTTTTCCACTATTACTGATTGATCTTTTTCATTTGGGTGCTTAATCTGTGTTCAATAAAAAAAAGAATAAACCATAAAGAAAGTGATGCTGAGTATTCCCTTTATGGGGTCCATTTCTGAGGACTTCTCTTTCTCCAAGTCAGAAACATATATTGTCTGAGGACAATTTCATATTAAGAAGAACAATTTCATAAAGTAATTCAAGCAGTAAAATAGTATATGAATAGAGATGGGCGAATTGATTCTAACGGAGTGAATTCGTTTAAGAATTTCAAGGAAAACTTCTGGATCGGACCGAAGTCGAACTTTGGGGTACTTCGGTGAACGAAGTGTGCTTTTTGATTGATAAAATGCTGCGAGCACATGGCGCTACATGGGGCAAAGCACTCTGGTGAGGAATAAGTTCCATAGCCTGCATGACATGTTGCAGAGATTGAAGCCAATCAGAGAACCGGCGGGATTCTGTGACGTCACCCGCACTAAAATAAGACCGAGCGCCGCCGCTGTGCAGCTCACACTCCTCTCACTGTAACTGATAGGGAAGGTGCTGCTGAGCGGGTGAAAGCGCTTTCAGAGAACTGAATTTTATACAGCGATGTCAGTGGGGTGACTCAGCTTGTCCTCAGAGACTGTTCTCTGAATGTGCTATTTCTGATTTTTTGGGGTATTGGATCTGGAAATCCAGTGTGCGTCCAACTGCAGCTGCAATACATTCATATCCAAGTGGATCTAAGCCAGTTCCTTTTGTATTCATTTAAAAACAGCGTTTTTACAATACAATACCAACTTCTCATTTGGCTGCGAATTCTATTGTGCGCAATTTTACATCCAGGGGTTAATTTAAAAGCGTTTGTTTTGCTGGTGGTGCTGACAAAATAAACCGTCTTTTTTCAACGCCAAATATATATATTTTTTTTTGGTAGCCTATTTCACCAAGCAAAGGCAAATTACAAACTGTACTCTGTTGTGTGGCGTAGAAAACACGCAATTGTAACACGCTACTAGTTTGTGCGCTCAATTCTTTGGCCGCAATTAACATCCAGGTGTTAATTAAGCGTTGTTTTGCTGGTGTGCTGACACAAATAAACCGTCTTTTTCAACGCCAAATATATATATTTTTTTTTGGTAGCCTAATTCACAAGCAAAGGCTAATTACAACTGTATATCTTGTTGTGTGGCGTAGAAAACACGGCAATTGGAATCCACGCTACAAATCTACTAGTTTGTGCGGCTCAATTCTTTGGCGCAATTTAACATCCAGGGGTTAATTAATGCGTTTTTTTCTGGAGTGCTGACAAAAATAAACCGTACTTTTTCGAACGCCATATAAAATATTTTTTTTTGGTAGCCTTAATTCACAATCAAAGGGCAAATTACAACTGTAAAATCTTGTTGTGTTGCGTAGAAACACGCAATGTAACACGCTACTAGTTTGTCGGCTCAATTCTTTGGCCAATTTACATCCAGGGGTTATTAAGCGTTGTTTTGCTGGTGTGCTGACAAAAATAAACCGTCTTTTTCAACGCCAAATATATATATTTTTTTTGGTAGCCTAATTCACAAGCAAAGGCTAATTACAACTGTATCTCTTGTTGTGTGGCGTAGAAAACACGCAATTGTAACACGCTACTAGTTTTTGCGGCTCAATTCTTTGGCGCAATTTACATCCAGGGGTTAATTAAGCGTTGTTTTGCTGGTGTGCTGACAAAAATAAACCGTCTTTTTCAACGCCAAATATATATATATTTTTTTGGTAGCCTAATTCACAAGCAAAGGCTAATTACAACTGTATCTCTTGTTGTGTGGCGTAGAAAACACGCAATTGTAACACGCTAATAGTTTGTGCGGCTCAACTCGTTTGCCCAATTTACATCCAGGGGTTAATTAAGCGTTGTTTTGCTGGTGTGCTGACAAAAATAAACCGTCTTTTTCAACGCCAAATATATATATATTTTTTTTGGTAGCCTAATTCACAAGCAAAGGCAAATTACAACTGTATCTCTTGTTGTGTGGCGTAGAAAACACGCAATTGTAACACGCTACAAAGCTACTAGTTTGTGTGGCTCAATTCTATTGCGCAATTTACATCCAGGGGTTAATTAAGCGTTGTTTTGCTGCTGTGCTGACAAAAATAAACCGTCTTTTTCAACACCGAAATATATACATTTTTCTTGTAGCATAATTCACAAGCGAAGGTTAATTAAGCCTGTTTGTGCTTTTACATTTAGTAAAACACACAGTGCTTGTAAACGACACATACAAGTAAATTTTTCCTGGCCATTGTGTAGTGGAGCGCCCAATTTATTATCAAGGTTCCCAAGCTTGTTACTGGGTTCATTTGGAGTCAAAAACAGGGCTGTATAATTTTATCATCATACTGATAGCTTCATAAATCAGTGTCTGTACATTTTATAACAAACAGTATGTCAGACTGTGAGGTGGCTGGCTCTGCAACTGCGTGTGGCTGTGGCAAAAACATTTCTGAAACGGGCCCTGGTCGCAGCACAAGCAAGAAGGGGGACGGTTCGCAGCAGGGGTACTCGGGTGAGGCCACAACTGCGCTGTAATCTAGCGGCAGTGTGCTTGTTCAGCAAACCCAGGGTCTTGGATTGGTTGACTTGGTCATCTTTCCTCCCACGATGGACATCTGAACACCCAGCCAAGAGTCGGTGGGAACCCTCAGACAGAACTACTTAGTTGATGGTCCGGGGAGGCGGTGTCAGCGGCCCTCCACCTGTCCTCAGCCCGCCTCTGTCCATCCAGTTCCCTCAGGCCAGGATCTTACTATGGGTCTGGGTCAGCCGCCACAATATTGCGAGGATGTAAATTTGAGGAGGGCAGTCAGCAGGCTACAGTTTGCAGCGAAGAAATGGGGCCAATATCCCCAGGCTACTTGCAGTAGGCGGCACAAGCTTAGATGTGGAGAGTGGCAACGGCGAGGTCATGTGGTGAGAGGTCAGCCCTCGGCTCTTACCAAGACCGGTGATGCGGACAGTAGTGACGATGATGAAACACAAATAGATGATGATGTAGCCGGTCTGAATTGGGAGCCGGGTGAAGCAAGGGCTTCATCATCGTCAGGACGAAGAGGGCGTCAGCTTGCGCGTACAGGCAGCGGCGCAGACAGCAAGGTGGGTTGTGTGGCCGAGAGTCAGCTGGGGTAGCAGCTTAGTGTGGAGGTCGGGAGCCAAGCGGCCACGGGTAGAAAACTGCTTCGCTGGGTCCAAGACAGTAGCGGCCAGGGGCTCAGCGAGGCAGGCGGCGGCGTAGTCACTCAGTGCGGAGCGTTGGCGGTAAAATCATGCTACTCGGCGGTGTGGCAGTTCTTTGCTAAGACACCGGAGGAGCCGAATTTGGGTATATGTAGAATCTGTGGGCAGAAAGTGAAGAGAGGCCAGGGTGATAACGTTGGCACAAGGCCCTGCGTCAACACATGCTGCGTCACCATTACGGTGGCCTGGGAGGAAACCGTGGCTCAGTTGTGGTGGTCCTCATCTGGCCGCGCGCTCAGCAGCAGCGGCCAGTGGCACGCATGCCATTTCAGCCAGTCAAGGCCTCCACCACCTCTGCAGAAGGCAGCAGTTTTCTCTTTGAATCCTCTCCCAGGTCCAGATGCTCCTGCTCCTCGCTACTTCATGGCGCCAGAAGTCGGTCAGTGAGGCGATTGTAAAGAGACAACGTTTTGCGTCCATACCATCTAAGGTGCAGCAGCTGACCGTGCTCCTGTAAAGTTGTTGGTACTACAGTACCTCCCTTTCACAATGGTGGACTCTGCACCATTCAGAGAATAATGGCTTGTGCCGAGCCGAGATGGAAGAGTTCCAAGCCGTAATTTCTTTTCCAAAAAGGCAAGTAAGTACCAGACACTTCATAAATATGTAGAACAGAACAGTGGGGTTCAGTCTTGAGCTTATCGGTTTGTTCCAAGGTACACGGCAGCGCGGACGTCTGGAGCTGTAACTAGGTCAGGGCCAGTACATGTCCTTACGGCCCACTGGGTGAATCGTGCTTATGCCCAGCACACCAACAACTTTGGACAGGAGACGCCGGCTTTCTCCTCCACGTTGTCAAACTGCTGCTCCTGCGCACAATGTCGCATCCTCTCTCCACCACCACCACCATATCAGCCCTCCACAGTACCTGCCCATCATACCACATGTGTAGGGCACAGCGGTGTCACGCAGTTCTACACCTAGCTTGTCGGCGAACGAAGTCACACAGCGGAGAAATGCTCCGCGTCGTACAGCAAAAGAAATCGATGTGTTGGCTTTCTCCGCGCAACTGCAAATCGGAACCATTGGTGACGGGACCAATGGGAGGAACATGGTGTCGCGCTGCACCGAAGGAGGATGGGCCATGCGCCACTGCATGGCGCCAGTGCGTGTTCATCTGTTGTAAAAAGGTTCCTGGTCTTCCAACGATCTTCAGGAACATTCTGGAAAATGGCCAGAAACTGCTGATGCACTTTATCCATTGTACAAAGCCAGGAACACCCTCCTGAGTTGCAGCGGCAGAACGGCCTCCCCCAAAACACGCTCTGATATGCGGATGCTTTCCACCCGCTGGAATTCCTGCTGCACATTGTTGGACGACTGTATGAACAGAGAAGATAGGCAATTACGATTTTTTGATGATCCAGGCAGGACAGAAGTACTCCCCGGTGTGTAACTTTGATGTGTCAGCCGAGTGGCAGCTCATGCGTGACACCTGCCAGTTTGTTGAGGCCATTGAGGAGAGTAGTGGCCACGTTATTTGTCAGTCGCCTGGGACTGCGGGGATGAATAACGTCTTCACTGCTTCATTGTCCTGGAACCAGATGCTAAAAATCTGTCTGGGCAGGGGACTGGAGATGTGGCGACTACATCTCGTGGGCCACATGAGTCCGGTTGGGACTGATAATGGAGGAGGAGCGAGGAGGAGGGACATTGGAGCAGAAGCATTGTCTGGTGAAAAGAGTGGATTTTCTACCCAGCGTGACAAGAGAGGAGGAGCCAGGAAGCAGCTGGAGGAGGGTGGATGGAGATAGGAAGACGAGCAGATACTCCCAAGCACCGGGGCAGTTAACAGTGGAATGGATGGAAGGGAGCCCCTCGGAGTCACTTGTGCAGATGTCCCGCAGCATTGCTTATTTGCCCCTGGGGCTAGTGACAGCCGAATAGTCAGCATACGGCAGACGGATGACTTCTGGCTTCCACCCTATTGGACCCTCGCTTAGGTGTGCCCAAAATGGGAAAGCCTTTTTCCCAGCTATTTGAGAGGGAAGGCAAATCAAATTTACTAAGCGGAAATCCTCCGTAATCGTTGCCGCTGCATATGTGGCGGCATCGTCCCTTGACAGGTTTTGACCGGGGGGGTTCTCAGCGCTCACGTACTACTGCGCGGCTGTGGGGGAAGGTGGGGGGTAGGAGCAGTACCAGCTCCATCAGCAGTTAACCTAAGTCTGGGGTCACTAATGAGCAGCTTCCTTAACCCGCCTAGTGAGGAGGGCTGTCACCCCAGCTGCAGATGCCGCAGGACATGGAGCATTCCCTGAACCAACAGGTTGTGGCCTACTTGGGACAGCACTCTGGCCACCCCCGTTAGAAGATCCGCTGGACTACTGGGCAGCCAAACTGGATGTGTGGCGCAACTTGCCGGAGTTTTGCAGTGGAGGAAGCTGTCCTGCCCGGCAGTAGTGTGGCATCAGAGCGGGTGTTCAGTGCGGCGGGGGGCCATGTTACCCCAAGGAGAACCCGCTTGTCCACGGGAAATTTGATCGACTGACCTTTGTCAAGTTGAATCAGGCATGGATCGGGCCAGGATTTCCACACACCACATGCCTTAGGCGTCGGTCTGGGATTCAAACTACCTGCACAGCACTATTTGATGCCGCACCGCCTGATGCCACAACATCTGCTGATAGTTTCTCATCTGTTACACCACAGTTCTTTACAGGGGACTGGTAAGCCACCCACATCAAACACTCTGTCATTGGCCCAATCTATGTGCTCATGCTGCTGTTGCTGTTGTCCGTGACATCCATCTGTGTAATTGTGCCACTCTGCGGACTGGTACTGTTTTTGCCACCTTCAGAAATGTCATTGTGCCACTCTCTGACCTCATGCTGTTGCTCCTGTAATCACCTCCCTCTCTGTCATGTGTGCCACTGCTAGACCCTCAATGCTGCTGCCGCCGTGACCTCCGGCTCTCACGTCTTGTGCCATCTGTGCCTAATACTGTTTTTTCCCCTCCATAATGTCATTGTGCCACTGATCTGACCTACAATACTGCTGCCGCTCGTGACCTCCACACTGTATCATTGTTGCCCATCTGTGGCCCTGAATACTGTTTTGCTCGCCCTCCTTATTGTCATTGTGCCACTGCCTGAAACCTCATACTGCTGCAGCCGGTGACCACCACACTGTGTGATTGTGCCACTCTGTGCCTAAATACTGTCTTGCACCTCCATATTGTCATGTGCCACGTCTGACCTCATTCTGCTGCCGCCGTGCCACATCCACACAGTGTGATTGTGCCACTCTGTGGCCTAATACTGGTTTTCCGCCACCTCAGAATGCCATTGTGCCACTGTCTGACTCATTACTGACTGCCGCCGTGACCTCCACACTGTGTGATGTGCCACCTCTGTGCCCTAACTACTGTTTTTTCCGCCTCCTAATGTCATTTGTGCACTGTCGACCTCCATACTGCTTTGCCGCCCCGTGAACCGCCACACTGTATCAGTGTGACACTCTGTGCTAATTACTGGTTTTTTGCCAACCTCCAGAATGCCATTGTGCCCACTGTCTGACCTCATACTGCTGCCGCCGTGACCATCCACACTGTGTGTGTGATTGTGCCACTCTGTGCCCATAATACTGTTTTTCGCCTCCATTAATGTCATTGTGCCACTGTCTGACCTCATTACTGCTGCTGCCGTTGACCTCCACACTGTATCATTGTGCCACTCTGTGGCCTTTAATACTCGTTTTGCCGCCTCCATATGTCATTGATGCACTGCCTGACCTCATACTGCTGCCGCCGTGACCTTCCACACTGTTGATTGTGCACTTGTGCCTATAATATCTGTTTTGCACCTCCAGAATGCCATTGTGCACTGTCTCCGACCTCATTACTTGTGCCGCCGTGACCTCCACACTGTGTGATTGTGCCTCTGTGCCTTAAATACAGTTTTTCCGCCTCCATAATGTCATTGTGCCAATGTCTGAACCTCATACTGCTTTGCCGCCGTGACCTCCACTCTGTATCATTGTGCCACTCTGTGGACACTAATACTGTTTGCCGCCCTACATATGTCATTGTGCCACTGCCTGACCTCATACTGACTGCCGCCGTGACTACTCCAAACACTGTCGTGATTGTGCCACTCTGTGGGCTAATAATACTTTTTGCCACCGTCCAGATGCCATTGTTCGCCAATGTCTGGACCTCATTTTACTGCTCCGCCGTGCACCTCCACACTGTGTTGGATTGTGCCACTCTGTGGGGCCTAATTAATGTTTTGCCGGCCTCCAGAATGACATTGTGCCAATGCCCCTGACCTAATGTGCTGCTTGCCATGGACCTCCACCACTGTGTGATTGTGCCAACTAGGTGGCCTAATACTGTTTTGCCGCCTCCAGAACTGTCATTGTGCCACTGCCCTGGACTCGATGCTGCTGTGGACTGCCGCCGTCCACCTCCACACTCTATCACTAATTGTTTGCCACGTCCTGAGCTCTCAGCTAGTTTTTTCAGCTTTCGCTAGCATGACTTTATCAGGCTACATCCCGATTGGTGTTTTTTTGGTCCGTTTTGCCCTCTTAAGTGCCCAGGAATTTTTAATGAAGCGAATTCAAGAGCGGGAGGACGTCATGTGCGTTGTCATACTAAAACACAACAATTGTATGAAGGACCCAAACCAAGCCTACCTCTGCATATTTATGCAATGGCCACACGTTCTACATGCACCTGCAGGCTCTGGGCAGCCTGGGAATATCTGTTTTTTAACGTGATTCGTGCCGAAGGTAATTCGGTCACGAACGAAAATTTGTCGGAAAATTCGGCGAAGTGACCGAACCGAAATTTTGAGAAATTCGGCCATCTCTATTGTTTAGTTAAGAAAGTGTCAAAGTGCGTGACAAAAGCAAAATTCAGAGGCAGGTATTATATGTGGGCCGGTTTATGCAATTTTCCCCAAACTTTCCAAATTCTTGTTTTTTTTTTTTTTTTTTTAAGGTCCAATATAGGGGCTTAAATATACTTTTTTGAATTGAACAAAACTATTTATTATCAAGATGTTTAATTTTTTTTTTTTTTATGAGGCTTTGATCTTTTTACTTAAAAATTTTTTCAACTTAAAAAAGTTTTACATTTTTTTTTTTATTTTAGGGAAATTTTAAAAAAGTAAAGGGCATCTTATAGAATTAGATATATCCCCGAGAACCTTTTTTTTATTTTTTCTAAAAAGAATTTCTAGACCCATTTAAGTGAATGAAATGCAAGGTACTTATTACAACTATCAACATCAGAAGAGTGAAGAAATAGGCGATACCTTTTAGAGGCTGAGTATATTTAATAGTAAGCTTACCCAAAAGAAAAAGCTCTCTTTTTATACAAAAAATGAAAAACCCGATTTTTATAAAATAGGGGAGTGGTCTTTAAAAATCTTTTTTAAACTCTTTAAAAATTACAACATGAAATATAAGAAGAGATGGAGGCCCCCAAATCCCAAATTTTTGCAATAGTTGATAATCCCATTCCCTTCTTTCCCTCTGCGTTTTGAAATGTCCCCTTAAAATTCCACCCACAAATCTTCAATTGAGTGGTCCTGCTGTTTGTGATAGTAAATCCCACATAATTAGATATACCAGGTTGGAAGACCTACAGGAAAATGCCCCCCCTGATTGTGTCAGTGGTGTGGATGTGCCTGCAGGTCTTGCACCTGTTATGAAAAGGGAGGGGGGAAGGGGGGCCCTTTTCTGTTTTCCCTTCAGGGCAATTCCCGACAATGATTCATTGGGGTAAAATTAAATGGTTGCCCGAAAGGAAAAGGAGAGTGGGGGAAAAAAAAGATAATTTTTGAGGTCTTTGTTCTTTTTGGGAGCACAGGGTTGGAGTTTCCCCAGCCCAATCCTTCATGAATTTTCCCCCTGTAAGGGTAACAAAATAGGGGCGGCTCGGCTTTATCCCTGAGTTTCCTTTTTTGGTAAGGGAATTTTTTGTCCCCGTTTTTGGGTTTCCGCTTTGCTTTTAAATTTTATTTTACTTTTTGGGTTTTTAAAACCAGTCGAAAGGAAAACAGTCCTAAGATCCAAAAAAGTGTTTTTCCGATCTGCTTTGTCAGAGGAGATATGTTGTGTCATAAAAAGCCTGCTGTATATGATAAAATTGTTTTTGGGGTTTGTGGTCAAAAGCTTTTTGCTTTAAAGGTTGGCGTTCTGTTGGTGGTTTTTGGGATTTTATTTTGGGTTAAAAAAACCGGTGGCCTTTAAAAGTGTTTTTAAAAAAGGTGGTATCCAGGAAAATGAAATTTTAAATTTTTGATTTTAAAATAAGTTTTAAGGGTTTGGGGGTAAGGGTGAAAGTTTTTGGAAAAATTCCCAAAGGGGTTCCCCACCTTTTAGTCCCGATGGCCCGGATGTCATCAAAAGCAGCGAAAAGGTTTAAACATGTGTTTGGTGGGGCATTTTTGGGTGATATGTTCATTCCAGTTCTACTATAAAGAGATTTGCACATCTTGAACCCATTGATGTTTTCATTCGGGTGAAGGGTATAGGGGCTCTCCAAAGCGAAAAAAGTTGTGGGTATGAATGAATCTTTTGAAATTGTGTTGGGCTCGATTTTGTTTTGGGTTTTGGGTTTTTCCCGGGTGCACACGACATGCCCGTAACTCCCTCGTTGTGGGTAATTTTTTTTATAAAAAGGATTCCCAAACCAGTCAGTGCATGAATTGCACCCAATTTACTTCACCCCCAAAAGCCCAAAATACATTCCCCAAATAGTTTGCTTTTTTTCCCGGGGAAAAACCCGCCCGAGGGAGGGAGGAAATGGGAGTACAAGCTAATGCAAAAATGTAAAAACAAAGGGAAAAATTTTGGGCTTTTTGGGCTTTATTTCACACCCATGGGCTGAGGTGTTTGGGGGCCACAAAATTCCCAACCCTTTTAGCAAACTAATTTATTTTTTTATCAAACCTCCCAAGTTTAGAAAATTTAATTTTTTTGACATGTTTTCTCTGCTTATTTTGTTATTTTTAAAGATTTTGAGATTCTTTAACCCCTTAAGCCAAACTCCTGGAGAGCACTTAATGACCTGCACATTTTTTTAGGTTTTGCCTCCTTGCGTTTCAACAACTTTTTATTTTTTTCAATGACACATTTTATGCAGGAGAAGCTGTACTTTTTGGGTGTACAGTTTGGGTTCTCATATAAATTACTGCAGAATTTCTTTTCTTTTTTTTTTTTTTTAAAAATATTTTTACACCATTCACATTTCATGCTAAATAAGTTATTAGATGAATTCTGGACGTTAATACGGTTGTGTGGATACCAACTATGTTTAGGATTTTTGTTTGATTTGTGTAATGTGTGCTCAAAAATTGACTGCGGAGAAACCTATTTTATTAAATAATTTTATTTAATAATTTTTTTTACACTTTTAGTTTTTTTTCCATAATCCTATGAAAGAATAACTATTTTACATTTTTTTACACTTAGTAATGTATTAGCATAATCATATATTCTAATGCATTATAATCTGTGTCAGTTTGACACAGGCAGCAGTTAGGGCAGCACACAGACTGCAGGCTTGTTACACATACAGCCCTGAGTTTACTCTATGTCCCCAGTGCTGACTGTTCATACATCCGCCAGGCTCTGTCGGGTCACCCGACAGAGCAGGAGAATGCCCTTTGATTATGCCGTGGTCACAGACCGCAGCAATCAAAGGGTTAAGTGCTGGGGATCGAAGGTTTCCTCCGCTTCCTGGAGTTTACAAAGGCACAGCTGTGGCACTAGGAGCCGCAAAACACTTATTCTGCAACAACGTCAAAAGACGTTGCTGCAGAATAACTACCTGAAACGCCCACTGTCAAAAGATGGTGAGCGGTCATTTAGGGGTTAAAACCCATGTTTTAGGTGCATAAAAAGTGAATATTCAGTTATTTATATAGCACCACATCTGACAAAGCGAACTAGTACTCTCAATGGCTTACTATCAAATATACTCAGCCTCTAAAAAATATTGCCTGATTTGTTCACTATTCTACTGCTTTCTATGGCTAACACAGTACAACATTATACTAATAGCAACTATGAGCGTTTTTCTTTTCTTGTCTCTTCATTCCATATAGGCTTTATATAATATTCACTGAAAATAAGGCATTATCATTTGTGTTGTATAGACTTATAATATGGTACTTATAGCCTTCCTTTTTTGTAGTATAAGCTAGACCCATTGCAGAATAATGATACAAGAGCTCTAACACCTATATACAAAAATAATTGGGAGGAGGAGTGATATTCTAATAAATCTCCAGAGTATTACACAGCTACACTAATTCTATTTTTTCATAAAGAACAAAGTATTATGTCTTCTCTTCTTTTTTTCAACCGACCCCCTTATATATTGTTTGTGTTTAGATTGTTTTCCAGTCCTTTAGTTTACTCGTCCTTAAAGTCTTGGAACTGATCAATAAAGTAATACCTAGCACCTGGAGCGTACATTCAGTTACGAATTATGGATGAACAAAAGAAATAGTGCAGACATGCTCAAGATCTCTCACTGCAGCATTTGATTGAATAAGAGAGATCAAAACCTTTAGCATTTAATGCTAGTAATACATTACACACAAGGCACTCTGCTCCGGATATATACAGAGTCTTTGTAGTAAATCTTATTTCTTTTGTTCAATGAGGTCATGCTATGAAGCTAAAAATAAAAAGTCTAAAGGGTAATGTAAGAAAATAATCTTTTATACTATAAAATGTCCATACTCATTTACATTTTCTCATACTTTTTACACTTTCTAAAATTATTTATTTAACTTCCCCTTGTAGTAGTAGCCTGAATTTTAAATGTATCTTCCATTAATCTTTCAGGTAAATAGACTATTTATTTAATTTGTTTGTTTAACTTTAAGATACTGCTTAGTTGTTTGGAACAAACTGTTCATTGCTTTAATGTTATTGCTTGTTATTTTATATAACATATATTATACTACATAGTTGTATTATGTGATAAACACCTGTACAATTCCAACCGAGGGAGATATGTCTGAAAACTGTCTAGGTCTAAGACTTTCTTTGTGCTCATAATAACCAATCAGAGTTCCCCTTTCATTTTTTCAAAGCACAACCATAGGACTATAGGATCCCCTCCCCTCCCCCCCCAAATTTGGGGAAGTTTAAGGGGTTGAACCCTGCTGTCGTTTCCCCGCAGTTTTTGCCCCTTTCCCCAGGCTCCTCCCGGCCCAAAGGAGTGCTGTAAGCGGCAGATGCACTGATCATTACACCCCAGAAGCTCCCCTAAAAACAGGGAGGAGCTGGCTCCTCCCTGCTGTTAACCGTCAGACGTCTGCGATGAGCATTCTGAATGGGGCAGGTGCGGGAAGTTTGGGCGTATTTGGGGGTTAAAAACCTGCTGCCGGCTTCGAGCATTGCTCCTCCCGGGCCCCCCCCCCTCCCGGTGAGAGAGTCTGTACAGGGGCGGGATGCTGCGACCCGTCCCCCGTTCCATCCTCCCCCCTGCAATAAAATTGCGGGGGAAATTGGTTCCATGGCAGCAAAAACCCTATGCGGGCTTCCGCAGCTGCCTAAATGTAACCTTTTTCCCTGCCTATGGCATGGTGTGATAGAAAATGAATAATAAAAAAATCACTCCATTTTGCCTTTTTACAAAAAAAAAAATTTAAAGGGTTAACAAAAAATTATATCCCCACATCCTAAAAAGTCCACTTATAAAATAAACAAATTTATCCCGTACGCTTAGAGTGTGAAGAAAAACAAAAAAACCCAAAAACCATCCCCAAAAGTACCAAAAAAATAAACTTTCAATTTTTTTTTAAATTCTTTTTTTCCTATTTTCCAAACCCCTCAAAAATCTGGGGGTTTTCTTATTGTCAGGCGTCTTTTTTTCCGAAAAATAGGATATGAAATGAAAGGGGGTTGATTGGTTTTTATGGGCAAAAAAAAGTTTAGACCTAAAGTTCAAAAATGGGGCCCCCAAAGTTTTTTATTTTTGACATTCCCATTTTCATTTTTATAAGCTTGCTGGTTTTTAATAAATGTTTAAATAATATAAGTAATTTTATTAGATGTAAATAGGAAACAATAAAAATCATCTATCAAAAATATTAGTGGCGTTAAAGCAAAACATGTGTACCCCCTTTATTTTTTGGGGGTATTACAAGCATTTGTAAACTTTTGCTTTGGGGTTTTTTATCCCTCATTTTTGATGAAAACAGCAATAAAAAAATTTGTCATCTATTTCCCAAAATCTTGTTTGTCAAAGAAAATAAATGAATTGCCTTGTCATTTTTCAGGCACAGTATGTCTGGAGTTCACAGACCCCGATAAATGCAACACTCTAACAAGTGTAAGTCGCAACCCCAGGTTTTTGTACCACTTTAAAGCCCATAATTGGATGAAAAAGAATGATGAAAGGGAAAATTTTGTATGGTTGATTCTCCTAATCCAGCCTTTAAAATGTTTAAAACATTTTAAATCAACGTTGTTTGTAAAATTTTATAAAAAATTGCTGCTGCCAGAACGATGAAATTTAAAATGGATACAACTAGACCCGGGGTTCAAAATTTTTAGACCGGGGGGGGCCAGTTCACGGTCCCCCGGGCCCTTTAGGGCCGGGAAAAAGTTTTAAAAAAAAAATTTCTTGGGGGGTCGATACAATTACACGATACCCAATTTACGTTTTTTGTTGAAGGTTTTTTTTTAAAAAAAAAAAAGGGAAAATTTTTTTTTGTGTTAAAAAAATATTTCGCTTCGCCAATTCTATAGCCATAACTTTTTTTATTTTTCTGTATCCGAGCAGTGTAAGGCTTTTTTTTTTTTTGCGGGATGAAAGCGTTTTACTTGGCGTCACCCTGGATTTAATTTTGGGTTTTGATGTTTTTATTCCCCTTTTTCGCGCGAGGGGTGAACAAAAAACGCAATTCGTGATTTTTTTTTTTTTTCGCCGTGAAGGTTAAAAAACTGACAATTTAAGGGCAGTTGTTAAATATGTGGGAATACCAAAAATGCTACTTTATTTTGGGTCTTTTTTCGGGGGATGGGGGTTTGTAAACGGGAAAAGGGCGTTGTATGTGTTTTTATTTTAGTGTTTCATTTTTTTTTTTTTTTACTTTTTCACTTTTCCCCCATAGTGGATTTGTATCAGTATACAGCATTGCTGGTCACTACATGACAACATTTTTTTAGAATACCAATTGCTGACCACATTTGTTATAGATTCCAGCTCTCCCAGTAACAAGTCTGCTTAGCAATAATCAGGGATGGGTTGCCGGGAAAATAGATCACCCCCAAACTAGCCCAAACTTGTCATCTGGGAAAACTGGAATCTATCACAAATGTGTCCGACATTGAGAGCTCTACTAACGTTTTAAAACCAAGCTTACCCAGTCACCTGAAAAAGTAAGCAAGAAACAGGGACTGGGAAAGCACTTTTACAATCCATAAATAATTACGGGGCTTCTAAAAAGGTGGTCACCTCTGTCCGACCCGGTTGGCTTCTGGGCTCATTGGGTGTCCTGACTCGGTGGGGGAACCGGGGGGGACTCCTGCCCCGGTTTCTCGGAGGGGGGCTCCCGCCCTGGCACTCCTGGGGAAAAGGGGCTCCCGCCTGGCATCCTGGGGAGGGGGGCTCCTGCCCTGGCACTCCTGGGGAGGGGGGCTCCTGCCCCGGCACTACTGAGGCAGGGGGGCTCCTGCCCTGGCACTACTGAGGCAGGGGGGCTCCTGCCCTGGCACTACTGAGGCAGGGGGGCTCCTGCCCTGACACTACTGAGGCAGGGGGGCTCCTGCCCGGACACTACTGAGGCAGGGGGGCTCCTGCCCTGAGACTACTGAGGCAGGGGGGCTCCTGCCCTGACACTACTGAGGCAGGGGGCTCCTGCCCCCGACATACTGAGGCAGGGGGGCTCCTGCCCTGCAACTCCTGGGGCAGGGGGCTCCTGCCCTGACAAATCCGGGCAGGGGGGCTCCTGCCCTTTGAGACTACTGGGGCATGGGGGGCTCCTGCCCTGACACTACTGGGCAGGGGGGGTCCTGCCCTGAGATTACTGGGGCAGGGGGGGCTCCTGCCCTGAGACTACTGCGGCTGGGGGGGGGCTCCTGCCCTGAGACTCCTGGGGCGGGAAAGCTGAGGACTGACGTCGCATGTCGCATCCTGTGTCAGATCTCAGGAAGTCAGCCTCAGCGATTTTGTGTGCGGGGTAGGCAGGCATCTGCAAGTGGTCAGAGGTGCCTGAGTGACGGAGGGCGGACACTCCACCCACTCACTCAAGGTACCTCCTATATATTGTAAGTGCCCGCCCTCTGTTACTCAGGCACCTCCCGTCCTCTGCAGATTGCCCGCCCCCACCCCCTTCCACATAAGCTGGCCCCAGCCGTTGTGCGGCTATCATGGCCCTCACCGCACCTCCCCCTGCCGCCACCGCCGATGGCGGCAGCGGGTCGGACAAAAGTCCTTGGCGGGCCGCATGCGGCCCGCGGGCCGTAGTTTGAGGACCCCTGAGCTAGACTGTTCCAGGTATCTGTCGGGATGTAATAAAAAATAGTATACTGATATGCACTCCAGCTGAGCCATAGAAAATAATAGAACAAATTAAGTTTTTTTTTTAACTGCATTTGCTTAATTTGCCAAACATATTTTATTTTGCATATTCTAAAAATAGTGTTTATAAATATTGTATATTTATTTATAAGCATGTTGAATTTCAAGAATCCTCCTGTCATTTCATCCTCTCCTTTGTATTAGATCTGATGTAAGACAATTGCCACACAACCGCCTCAAAAAACTTTCAGGGCAGGTGAGCTCACAATGCAGTGCAGCCTGAGCTTGTTAAAGGGGAGGTTACTTGATGTTAGCCTGTCTATAAAGTTCTCTGGATTTGGCAGTATTGTGTGGACTATATTGTTCTATCCCTAGAGACTGTGTATTGCACTCTGCTAAGTATTCTGTTAACAGTTATCTAGAGTTCTTGGTTGTCCTTGTAAATCAGGTCCTGCCTAGTCTTGCCCTGTGTTAGTGAAATTGAATTACTGTAGTTGGCTGACTTGTCCTCATCCAGCCAATGTTAGAAGCATTGTTAGATAAGAGGTCATCAGTGGGATTGCCTACAAACATGTACTTGGTCACAACTGACCAACAAGCATACCAAAGATGCATGCAGACTCTGTTCCAGGTATCCATAGGGTGCTGTTAAAAACGGTATCCTGAAGTATACTGTGATGGAGAAATAGAAAACTATAGAGCAAGCATAGCCTTCTATCAGATTACTACGCAACTACCTCAAACAATGTTCACGGAAGAGCAGCTGACCATGCTACCTGCTCTTGCCCTGTGTTAGGGAATTTGGTTATTTCTCATAGTTGTGTTTATTAGTTCTTTGTCATTGTTTTATTCTTAGGATTAGCTGCTGGCAAAGAGAGGGTCTGCATTAAGGTAAGTTCTAGGGAAAGATTCAGGGACAATTAAGGTCAGTTCCATCTTCTCATTCAGATTGTATCCATTTTTGGTATCAGTCTCATCCATCTGGCATCGTCTGCTTTGTCGTTGTGTGAACTCCATCATCTAATGGTGATTCCCTTCTTTAGTTTTGTATTTGATACATGCTTCATATTATTCCCTGAGACTTCTTGGTTGGCAACCATTTAGCTCTAGTTAAGTCCTGAGGGTATCTGAGTCCTGGGATCTACTATTGTGAACCATAAAAAGCAAATATTAAAGGTAGAAGTCCAGTTCTGCTGGACCAGTGTAATATTAGTTGTACTGAGATATTTAAATTGTTCTTGTTTGACAGTTTGTTTTTTTTGTTGCAAACAGATAAAAGTTTGTAATTTTTTCTAATCAACCTATTGTGCAATAGCAGTTAATGTTGACTGCAGCTGTAGCATTGGCACCATATCTGTGGGTACCTCTGCTTATTGGTTATATGGCACACATGCAATAAAAATCTAAGCCGTTTTCACAGATTACAAATGTCAATTTATGTGCATGTACCCCACTGGATATTGATCACCGCCACTAGTAAATGCTTCCATGTAGCTATTGTTGTATTGCCATGTTTGGAGCTTTCTAATTATAACTTTAACTTTGTTCTCAACAGATTAAAAGGTTAATTATGTGCAGGGGAAATGAGATATACATCAAAATAGGATCATCCAGCAGTCTGTGTCGGAAATATGGTAACAATTAGACCAGTCTTAAGGTACAGAGGACACATCAGTGATTGATCTTCTTTAGTTGACCTGAACTTTGTCCTGTACTCTCTATTAAAGTCACTAATGGGAGATATCAGCTTGAACTCAAGGTGACAAATGACAGCCTGCAAGATTCTACTGTTAGTAATTTATACAGGTTTAAAAGAGATTCTTATCATCTATCAGGAATCCATAATTTTCTTTCTCTAGAACAGTGTTCAGATGTAAAAAAATAATGCGTTGCTTTCTGCACAGATATGTTGTATAATTTTTTGGATTCTGCACTAAATCATGGGTGTCAAACTTATTTTCATTAAAGGTCACTACAGCATTATGGTTGTCAACAAAGGGCATGGTGTAGCACATGACCAGTGAATGGCCAAGATGTTCTTTAAACCCTAAATTACTATCCACTGTCTTTTGGTGGTGGGTGACTTGTGTTCTCTGTCAGCAACGACACCAAAAGACATATCTGCCCAGTGCCGCAACTGTACTAAGAACACAGCTGTAGTTAACAACTACATTCCTAGAGCAGTCTCTATGAATGACAGGGATTGGAGGAAGTCTCCAATCCCTGTCGTTCAACCCTTGGATTGCTGTGGTCCATAACCGCAGAATAATCAACAGGGATTCCCCTGCTCCATCAGGTCACTGGATATCCCACTATCAGAGTAAGCCCAAGGAATGTCTTTACAGTTAGCCCTGGGGACCTAAAGTAGCCCCAGGGCTGTCTGCATAGTAAGCCTACTATCAGGGCACACTGTGTGTTGCCCTGACAGAAGTCTGTGTCATATTGACACAGAATGATAATACATTACTAAGTGTAAAAAATGTTTACAATAGTTATCCTTCAATGGGATTAAAAAAAGAAAAGAACATAAAAAAGGAAAAAATAAAAAATAAAATAAATATTTAGTAAAGAAATTGTTGTGCATAAATTACACACAAAAACAAAAATCTTCACATATTAGGTATCCGCATGACCAAAATAACCGGTAGAACTAATCTCATAGGTTATTTAGTGTGAAATGTGAATGCGCTTTTTTATGTTCATGCTGCAAAAAAAAAAAAAAAACTATTAAAAAAAAAATAATCCGTAATTACGCATTAAAAACAAACAACGCCCCCCAAAAATACAACTTCAGAAAACATGTCCATAAAACAATTTAGCTGGTCAAAGGGGATGTATCGCTTCATCAGTTTGGCTGTTCTCTTGAAGCTTGATTCTCTCAGTTCCTGAAATCCAGGGGCGTTCTTCCCAGCTGGGTGTTTCTTAACTGAAGGGGGATGACATCTCCTTTTTCACTGTTCATGCTCACTCCCAAGTCAGTGTGTCCAACCCCCCACCCACCTCCTCCACATGTCACTGTGTCATTCCTCTCCTTTTTCAGTCTTATTTTGTAAGATCTGTTTACATATCACAGGCCTACATTCCATCTAGACATCCTTCTATGAACTCAGAGCACTGATCTCTTCTCCTCTCACAACTGGAGGTTTGTTACAATTGAATCCAGACTTCTACAAACTCCTCCAGAGCACAGATCCCTCTCCCTTCTATGTTTACATAAGGCACAAGGCACAATTCTGCTGTTTTCTGATTGTAGAAGCAGCTTCAGTGTCACTGAGGAGCTGGTGGCTGTGCAGAGTGAAATTGTTGCCGGCCCCTTATTCTGAGTGAGAGAGGCAGGAATGCGTGATCCTGTGAATACGACCGGGAGTCAGACAGAATGTAAATTAGTAGAGCCGTCAGCCAATGAAATGCAAGGAGGTGGGATCTGATCGGCACAGGGGAACAGTGTTTACACAAAACGAAGATAAGGCAGACTGTGAATACAAGACAGCTTTGCAAATGACATCCAATTGCAAAGTTGCTTGTTTTCACTGTCCCCTTATTCTGATGACCATTTCTTGAAATGATACATTCCCTTTTAGGTCTTCTCAGGCCTGATGCTTAAGGAGTTAAGGTTGTATAATAGCCATCCCCTTCGAACATTGTAGCTCTGAGCTTCCTGTCTTAGCGGGTGGCTCATGTATCTAGGCAGGGTGGTCAGAGCTGTGCCACCATCTGTGAGTTGCTGACCCCAGTGGTGTAGAAGTGTACGCCAGAGCTTTGAATGCAAGATGGTACCTGCTTCCTGTGTCAGCACTATCGCCCACACCAAACACTGGCTGCATTCTTGAGGGAAAGTGAATAGTCGGTCCTTCTGTATCTGCCTTGTCCATCTATGCTCACTGTGTCTACACTCTCAAGGGCCACATAAAATTATGTGGAGGACCAGATTCAGAACCAGGGTCTTGAGTTTGACACATGAGCACTAAATTATAGTCTAAAGCAGAGTTTAGCCCTGGAACAGTCACTTTAAAACTTTATCCCTAAATTATATCTAAAAAGAATTTAAGCCTCTGGAACATCACTTTAGAACTCTATATTCTGCTAATTATTAAAAAGAAAATACAAATTATTATTTAAGCAACAAAAAAAATATTTTTCTAGTTGCTACTAGTCTCAAAACAAGACATCTAGGTTTTATCTTGAAACAAAAAAAAAATTGTTCACAGTCTGATGCCTAATCATACCCTGTTTCCCCGAAAATAAGACAGGGTCTTATATTTATTTTTGCTCCTAAAGATGCACTAAGTCTTATTTTCAGGGGATGTCTTGTTTTTCCACAAATAAATTATAGCATGCTATACTAGTGTGCGTATATATATATATATATATATATATATATATATATATATATATATATATATATATATAAATATCTTAAAGTTTAGAGTCACAAACCATAGGATATATGTATGTAAAGGACATTTTCTTGCAGCTGCAGTGACTTATCTCAAAGGATGGCAAATGTAACATGCTGGGACTTCTAGTTCTACATCAGCCATCGTGTGTGTGTGTGTGTGTCAGTATCACTGCTCTGTTCTCCCCATCCCTCACTTACTTGTACACTGTCTCCTGTCCTGAGACATTCGGGACCTGTGGTGACATCACAGTCACATGACCTCCCTGCACAGGCCCTTCAACACTCAGGTGCTACAACAATATGTCCCAGGGCCGTTTCTTGAGGTGAGCGGGGCTTGGGAACACCTGTTCCCCCCTCCCACCTACCTTTCCCTCTGCCCACCCTTAGGGACAGCCCTGTGTATGGGGAGCTGCAGCAATTTTTTCCCCTATGTCTTATTTTCAGGGGGTGCCTTATATTAGGGAATTCAACAAAATCTCTGCTGCGTCTTACTTTCGGCGGTGTCTTATTTTCAGGGAAACACGGTAGCGGTTACAGCAGGCCTAGACTGGCTCCCAGGGGCATAGAGAAAGTCTTAGGTGGGCGCCTGGACTTGATGGGCCCCTGGGCATGTTAGCTCTGATGTCAGTATGTGTATTATCCCTCTTCTGTGTCATTAGTCCAAAACATCAGTGTTAACCATAATATTACTATGAGTTCACAGTATTTTTGACTATGCATGGTAATGTCATTGTTTGTTATTCCTGTTTTACGGCATCACATTGTGCAGTATCCTTGCAGACGGATACACCGTGACAATGATCAATGAGTCTATTATTTCTATACTGGGATTAATATTACTATGCTGTTACTTTACTATATTTAGAATTTATTTCTATAAAGTGATACTATGTCCTTGTAGTCAGACTTCAATGTGTATATATCCCTATCGTGGTTTATCATTGGGTGCATTTTCAGAGATTGCCTGAGGTGGCACAATAGTCTATCTGCCATATCAGAGGATACTATTATTATGAATTACTGTAGATGTCAAATTGGCAGCCCTGTTACAAACTTTGCATTGGGATTTAGGAACTTCATGTACATTTTTTTAGTCTTTTTTTTAAGTCTTGCCCATGTATCTGGATAAATCTGGTTTTATTTGATGAAACAGCCCTCAGCCAGCCGTCCGCTGTAGGCAATTCCTGGGAATTTGCCTTCCCCAAATAAGCAATGCATTAGTGGAATCCATCAAGAGTCATAAAACAATCACCCTGTCTTGGGTTAAAAGAAGAGAGAATCATATCTTAGTGTCTTTACCATACAGGAACTGTGTTTTGAATGATAACCTGAGTATGTATAAAACAGGAACTTCATATAGAAAAGGGAAATAATTTAAGCAATCTCAGATGTTATCCTAACAATAATGGTTGACATATGGGAGTAAGGATTTCAAAGTTTAGCATTATACAATAAAAACTTTAACTAAACTATCACTCAAATATCTTCATTCAATAAGTTGTCTTGGTCTGTGAAATACTGAGCTTATATGGTCAAGTTATCACACTTTTGACCTGACCTGTTCTAACCCTGTTCATAGGTATGATCTATTCCATTATTACAAGTCAGCCAAAAGCAAGTACACGACTCACAACAAATTAGTAATATTAAACTTTTGGTCGCAATTTCAGGATGAATTTTAAATTTCTTGAAATTATTTTTTTTAAATGAACTAAATGAGACAATTTCTTAACTTTAGAATTACATGCCCAGTGTTCAATGTTTCAGTACTTTTTGTACAACTTGCTGATCTCTAATAAGGAGCTAAATGGCAAAATAAAAACAGGTGTTTGATCCCTGAATCACCCAATAAATTTAGGGGAACAATTTATATTGGGATTTAAATAGTCCTCCTCATCATGCAGTTCACATTTTGATATTATGAGACCAAGTCAACATCCTACAATTGATCAACAGTACCTCGCCATTGTGAGACTTCAAGCAGGATGCTCTCAGACAGAAGTGGCCACTGAGCAGATATTATGGCTGCCAACGATGCTGGAGACGCTATGCATCAGCCACTGTTGTCACCAGATGAGCCTTTTGTGGTGGTGGTGTTCAGTGTGGGCAGGTATGTCTAGTCAATACAGAACTGCCCTACACTTTGTGAATGGTACAGTGACAGCTTCTACTATTTGAATAACATAATTAATCCAGTCAATGTGCCTCTGCATGAACAACAAAGGGCTAATCTCATCTTCATGGACGACAATGCTCCAGCTCATGGAGGTCGGATCATTAGGTAATGGCTGTTTGAGATTGAGGCACCTCAAATAGAGGGGCATGCACGTTCTCCAGCCCTGAACCCCCTAGAAAACCTATGGGATCAGCTGAGTTGCTGTGTATTTAGAGCTCTTGAGAGAGTAGCCAAACCAATACGAGGGGGTGATTGGAGAAAAATACTCACCTATAGAGAAGCGTATTGGATTTTGGTATTAGACACAAGATATCCACGGGGACTTAATTATAGATCGGACCTTATGTATTTATATTAAGTTTGGTATTCATATGTGTGTCCTTGATTATCTATCTCTTAGATGTCAGGGTTTTTTTTTTTTTTTGTGGGTTCTTTTTTGTGTTTTTATTTATTTATTTTTTTTTTGTTTCCGGTTGCTACATGTACCCTAATGAGTTAAATCTCAGGTGTCTAATTTGATTGATCTCAGGAAGAGGAAGTAGATTTAATTCTGCTTAGAGCTGATGTTTGTATGTTACGACTAAGAGCCGATCACTGGGCTCGAAATGCGTCAAGTGTTCAGCTCACTTTTTGTTTTTATACTATGATTTTAAATATCTACTAATAAAGGTGCGTTTTTAAGCGTTTTTTCACCTCATCCCGAGCACGAGTGCTAGACTATTATTAGGCCTTCTGACCAAAGAGAAAACTGTAGGACTTAAGAATTTTTTAAGTCTTGCAGTAACCAAAAATTCTTAAAAAATGTTTTTAACATAAAAACGTGAGTTAAACAATGTCATTTTGATGACACATTCCCTTTAAATTGTTTGAGATGAGAAAATCAACATTGCATGCTACAACATAAATGGCCCAGTTTCAGGATAAAACATCACTGCAGTGTGAAATTTTTATGCTTTCCATAAATTTCACTTGAAGGCCAAATATCCCTAACTTTTTGTGAGTAGTGTATTTCCATTTGCCTAAAGAAGTAAAAAAAAAAAACATTTTGGACTATAAAACGCACCTATTTTCTCCTAAATATGGGGCTAAAACAGTCTGACTTATAGTGTGCAGGTACCTTTTAGCCCCTTACCAACATTTAATGCACAGTATGGATGTATGAAGTGAGCTCAGAATGTGAGCTTGCTTCATATGCAGCAGGTAACAGCTGTTAGTTACAGCTGGGGTCCTGGCTTTTTAACCCCTTAGATTAACCCTGAGATGGTGCAGTAAACGTCCACATCTCGCTTCTATCGCCCTCTTATAGTATCCATTAGGACACTGTAAAAATGTATTCTGTCGGATACTGTGGGGCAATAGAATTCTACAGGGAAAACGTAGTCCTAATTGGACTACTTTTGCCCTATTAACTAATCTGTACAGTTTCTACATCGAACACAAAAGTGTTCCAAAATTATGGCATTTAGGGGCCTAATGAAGTCCTACCATTTTACTACTTTTATTTATGTAATAGGAAAGCCATTATTGAACACTGTTGTGAAATATATTAATATTGCAGAATAGTATACAAGAAATTGCACCTCCAATGTTCAAGTATATTAGGGAGTCTGAAAGTAAAGGTGTACAAAAAAAGGTTTTTAAAATATAAAAAAACAAATTATATTAAATGTTCAAACTATTTTACAAATTAAAAAAATACAATCTCTCATGGTCCGGTGAGTCTAATATCCAGAAAACTCCTGAAGAGATCCACTTTTCTCAACGCATTTTGACTTCATGCATCTAAATTGATCTGTATATTAAGTCCTATATAAATACGAGAACTATATATAAAAAAGTAAAAGAAATGTTAATTGGACCTTTCCCCAGATTCATAGTTAATAAAATTAATGAACTGATGAATGCCATTACTATTTAGTGTTTGCAGGATGTTGTCTGCAGAAGGTTATCTTAAAGTAGTATTCCTTTGTAGAGAGTGCAGATATGCATTAGGTTAGATCCTAATTTTATTGCTCTTGTAGTTGAAGTGATGCACATCTTTATTAGACAAGGCAGGTGCCACATCTGTATTGTATTGGCTCTCATCCTCATAAAACAGGCACAGGATGATGTCCTAAGGCCCAGCTTACATTACGCACAGAGCATGTGTACTAGATGAACAAGCCCAGGAAAGTAGAAACATATAACATATGCCACAAGACATTTACTTAGGCGGAAAACCTCTCTGCCACCATAGGAAGCTTGAAAGTGCAATCTCCAGGACGATCGTACATGTGATTAGTGATAAGAGATTCTGATTGTTTGATTTCTTTTTGTATGTTTCAGTGCAAAGCTGGTCGAAAAGCAGGCACATGCTTGGAAAATTTGATGGAAAAATCAATATAAAATTAATAGAACAATCAGAAATAAAGAATAAATACAAATATATATTAAGATATTAAGTAGATGCTAGAGTGAGTATTTTTTGTTATACTACTCACTAAAAGTTAGGGATAGTTGGTTTTTGGTTGAAATTTCAGGATGAACATAAAAGTTCTTGACATTTTTTTTAAATTAACTAAATGAAACCATCTCTTAACTTTATAATGCACATGCCCAACTGTTTCAGGACTTTTTGCACAATTTGCTGATTTCTAACAAGGAACTTAATGGCAACATTCACAACAACTGGAAGAGTCACAGAAATACAAAGAAGTGGACGTCCCTTGGCTACATCACACACAGATGACTGCAGATGACTGCCCTACAGAACCAGATGATGAATGACACACAACTCCAGGCACATTTAAGAGAGGTGAGAGGCAACTAAGTGTCATGTCAGACTATTGGTAACCGTTTACATCAATGTGGTCTGCGTGCTAGACGACTGGCAAGGGTACCTCACCTGGCTGATGCATAGCTCCCTCCTTGACATCTCCAGCATTGTTAGTGGCCATCACTTATGCTCAGAGTGAATCAACTTTCATTACTGAACAGCACTGAGGACCACTGGTCCCTCATCCAGTGTAGATGTTCCCTGGCCCATGCAAGACAACAATGCTTGTGCCTGGTGGTGTGGTCACCCTTGCCAGTCGTCTAGCACGTAGACCATGTTGACATTACGAATGGTCTGACGTGACACTTGGTTGCCTCTCACCTCCCTTAAACGTGCCTGGAGTTGTGTGGCATTCATCATCCGGTTCCTCAGGGCATGGTTTACAAGGAAGCGGTCATCAGTGTGTGATGTAGCCAAAGGACGTCTACTTCTTTGCCTTGCTGTGACTTTTCCAGTCTCTCTGTATTTCTGTTGCAACCTGCTAATGACACTCGGTGACACTCTACGCTCAGTGGCCACTTCCGTCTTAGAGCACACTGCTTGACGCCTTGCAAAGCCAAGGTACTGTTGATCAATTGTAAGGTGTTGTCTTGGTCTTATAATGTCAAAATGTGAACAGCATGATGAGGAGAATCCTAATTCAAATTGAACCCCTTCATATATTGGGCTAAAAGGGATAATTATTGGCTTTTGGGCCAAGGGTAGCAGTAATTCTGATAAAGCGTACCTCACAACTGTCCGAGCGATGCTGTGGTAAAAGTGTATTGTGATTAAACAAATGGCTCCATTGCAAATAAAGGACAAGGAAACTACACACAGGGCCGTTCCTAGGGGCACCGAGGCTCCGCTCATCCGAGGGGGGTGCCGCGACCACTCGCCTCGCCCGCCTGGAGGATCGCCCCTGACTCTACGCAGTTGTTTTATAACAGTCGCGCAGAGACAGGAGCTGCTGGTGCAGGGAGGAGGCGGGACGCATCGTTCCCGTCCTGACTCCTCCCCTGTATCAGCGTCGCAAGGGGCACATTGCTTTCACCGCGCCCCCTGCGACACTGGGTCCCCTCGGTGGCAGAGGCAGCTCTGCCGCCGAGGAGATCCCTGGGAGCTGCGTGCAGCGTAAGAGGCGTGATGAAGTCATGCCGCTTACACCACTGGTGATGCAATGTGTCACATAGTGGTGCAATATGTTACTGGGGGGAGGGGTGGGTGGGCGAAATTTCTTCACCTCGCCCTGAGTGAAATTTTGCCTAGGAACTGTCCTGACTACGCATTATCACATGCCATTGATATGAGAGGTAAAAGTCAGTTATGAAGGTGTATGATGATGGACCATCATGCTGCAGTCGAGCAGTACACTTTCAAAATGAACCAGGGGCTAACAGACATGTGTCTCAAACAACTATGTATGGGGCTCTGAAGCAGATGGATGGTCACTACACCTCTGATAACGAAGTTGAACTGGCAGATAAGGCTTACATTTTCACAGCAGTATTATAATTGGACCTCCATTGATTGGCAAAAGGTTACTTTCTCTAATGAATCTCATTTTCTGCTTCATCCAACAGATAAATGTTGGCATGTCAGACAAGAAACATTTTAGAACACACACTGTGTAACCATTGCTGGAAGAACACAAGTTGGTGGTTGCAAAGTTATGGTCTGGGGAATGCTTTCGTGGCATAGTATGGGCCCACTCATCCATGTAGAAATTATTCTTTACCAATTTGGGCATGAATCAATCCATCCTTGCAATTCATGTACACCTATACATATGTATTGACTTTCCTGTGGTGGATGGGATTCTCCAACAAGACAATGTGACAATGTGACATTTCACAAGGCTAGAAATCTTCCCAAAGTTCTGATGGCACTCCACTGCATTCTTTATTCTTCAGGGTCAATAAACAAAAATAATTTCTGATCTATTTGGAATTATGAATGACCCTGAAATGTATTCTTGAGGTGTACACCTAGTGTGATTTTTTTTGTTTACTAACCCTGACTAATAAAGAATTTTCTGTTTGAAATTTGTAGACTTATTTTCCTATTGAGCTGGAACTGGCACACTGTGGTAGGAACATAGAGTGCAGTGAAATATGTGGGACCACCTTGATCGTCTTGTTTCTCTATGTTCCCTCCTCCATGCACCCTCCAGGAGCTATGGGATGCACTGCAGTCAGCATGGCTTCAGATACCTCTGACAACCAGGACCTTATTGAGTCACTCCCAACCTGTCTACCTGCTGTCCATGCTGCACATGGTGGTTACTCTACATATTAGCTGGTGGTCATAATAATGTGACACAACTATGTAATAGAAAAGCACTTTAATCTGGACTTACAAAAGGCCAATGAAAATCAACCTCCATTTTTATTGATTTACAAAAACATATATAGAGAACAAATCAAATTTTAAAAACACACACATATAGATATTAGTTACAAAAACAAGGTGATAGAACTGCACTATTATGTACAGTCAAAATTAAGTGTGTGGCCAGGGCAAAAGGTGAAGAAATAGCGTAAAAAAAAACCCAACTGCAGCTAACCGTTGAAAAAACATGATATGAGTGCTTTATTACGCCAACATGTCCATCCGAATGTCGCGAAGAAATCAGACTCACAGACAGGACGTCAACTTCTACTTCCAATGTCGATGACAGGATGCAAATGAGCCTCATTCACACCTGACTGTAGTAGCAATGACAATCCAGAGGAGAGGTTTAAAATAAAAATAAGGGAAATTGTACATTTGCCTCATAAGATTCCCTGCACTTTGGCTCCATGAAGGGAAAGTGTGAGCCAGTTAACACTTGTGCCTGCATGTTTATCCTCTACAATACACTCTATATTCTTGTACAAAAAGATTTAATGGCTTTTATGATTTAGTTTTTTTTGACATTTGTTGTAAAGCTATGTCTACACTGCGTGACCAAAAATAACTCACCTGAAAACTCATGAACTGAGTTTCTGTCCACTGCCTGTCAAAAGCACTAAAAACTCCGTTATTTGTGCTCGTTTTCGTTTTTTGAGCGTTTTTTAGAAGTGTCTTTGCCTCTGCTTTTAATGTATGCACAAATTAAGCCATAGGATGTAAGCTACTCCCTACAGGTGGAGTTAACATGTTAAGTAGTCACTTCATTTAGATCACTGTAGCCCTTTTGAGCACATTGTCCTTTGTGTGCTGCTGCTGCGTGCTACTGCTTTATTAAATTTTGCACCAGATTCTTGCACCAAAATCCACATTATCTTTCCATACAGCAAGATAACTGTATTAGCATCAAAATCTGTAAAGAAAAGGATTTTAGCGCCAAATTCCGTAAAAAAAAATATTTTTAGTGTCAGAAGCGTGATCAGTTTATTAGCGCCAACATTTTTAAAGATATTGAACTAAGCCCCCAAATTCATAAAAAAACGGATCCTGGCGCCGAAATCCGTAAAAAAACGTATTTTTGGCGTCAAAGGCGAGATAACGTTATTGGCGCTAAAATCTGTAAAAAAATTTATTTTAGTGCCCAAAAACGTAAAAAAAAACATTCTTGCGCCAAAATCCATAAAAGAATGTATTTTTGGCGTCAGAGGCGATGATAACTTATTAGCGCCAAAATCTGTAAAAAAAATTTATTTTAGTGCCCAAAAACTAAAAAAAACGGATCTTGCGCCAAATCAAAAAAAAAGTATTTTTGGCTTCAGAGGCGAGATAACGTTATTAGCGCCAAAATCTGTAAAAAAAAATATTTTCGTGCCAAAAAACGTAAAACAAAGGATTTTGGCGCCAAAATCCGTAAAAAAACGTATTTTTGGCGTCAAGGCGAGATAACGTTATTGCGCCAAAATCTGTAAAACAAAATTATTTTATGTGCCAAAAAACGTAAAAAATTGATTATTGCGCCAAACTCCGTAAAAAACCATATTTTTGGCGCCAGAGGCGAGATAACGTTATTAGCGCCAAAATCTGTAAAACAAAATTATTTTCGTGCCAAAAAACGTAAAAAAGGTTATTATTGGCGCCAAATCCGTAAAAAAAACGTATTTTTGGCATCCAGAGGCGAGATAACGTTATTAGCACCAAAATCTGTAAAACAAATTATTTTAGTGCCAAAAAACGTAAAAAAACGGATTCTTGCACCAAAATCCGTAAAAAACGTATTCTGGCGCCAAAATCCATAAAAAACGTATTTTCAGCATCAGTAGCAATATAACTTTATTAGCGCCAAAATATGTTTAGAAAAGGATTTTAGCATCAAAATCTGTAAAAAAACTGATTCTGACGCCAAAATCTTAAAAAAACGTATTTTTAGCGAAAAAAAATATGAATTGCGCAAAAAAGGTTAGCGACCAAAGCGTGATCATTTTATTACAAAAGGTACAGACAAGGACACATCAGACACTTGTATGCAAATTTGATAAGATATAACCATTATAGGTGGGACTTGGGTCTTCTGGGAGGGTTTTCATTGAAAAATTGCAGCAAAAAACGCAGTGAAAACGCGGCAAAAAACGCGCCAAATACGTCCGGCGCTTTCCATAGACTCCTGTAGTATATTTTCTGCCCGGCTCTGGCGTTTTTTAGAGCATGTTGCAAAATACGGCCAGTGAAAAAAACGAGCAGAAAAAAGAAGCTCAGTGTAGACAGCAGGATGTTTTACATTAGAGTCTATGGGAGATGATTTCAGTCGTTTTTCCAGCGTTTTTAGAAAAACGAAAAATGCTGAAAAAACGGACGTTTTTCTGTGCAGTGTAGACATAGCCTAAAGGTTATATCTTAGAAAGAGGTTTTTTGTTTAGTGATGTGGTTTAAAATATTGTATCCATAGGATTTTTAAGAGTCACCTTTTGTGGCCAGGTGCATGGACCATATATATAGAGATCTTTGTTAATATCTACTGTTGAGTCTAATGGTGATACAGATGAAATGCATATGGGCTTTTTTGTATACTTGGTATAACATTTTTTTTTAGTCATTAGTTTTTTATTAAAGAAAATTTTTTCCTATACAGAGATCTGCACGAACACAACAGAGAAAAACCATAACAAAAAGAAACAAACAAAATAGACCATGTAACAGAGCTGACCCACAGTAGGAAGGATGTCTCATCGAGCATGTGAATTTGCAGTTAAAAGACCGCAAGCCACAGGTTCCTTACATATGTTAATAATATAGCTGAGTATATATAGACATTGTCCAGGTACATAACAGGACTCCGTTAGCAAATGTCAAGGTTTTACAAACCTCCCATTTCTGTCTCTGCCTAGCAATTAGATGGGGGGCGAACAGTAAGGTTTAGCTCACTATGGTATTGTATATTGACCCGGTTTATCACTTCTGCAAAGCGCGGTGCAATAATTGAC
Organism: Phyllomedusa bahiana; assembly: GCA_025379985.1. Classification (NCBI taxonomy): domain Eukaryota; kingdom Metazoa; phylum Chordata; class Amphibia; order Anura; family Hylidae; genus Phyllomedusa; species Phyllomedusa bahiana. The sequence continues at coordinate 64,471 of JAODAL010022527.1, forward strand.
TTCCAGTGATAAGCAATAGTTAGTTTAGGCAAAAAGTATTGTTGGATTAAAAAACC
>JAODAL010022528.1:0-64521 GCA_025379985.1 Phyllomedusa bahiana
CCCCCCCCCCGGGGGAACCAATCAGGACCGGCGGGTTCTGTGACTCACCGCACTAATAAGTCCGGGGCGCGACGCCGGGAGTCACATCCTCTCACTGTGCTCTCGGGGAAGGTCTGCCGCGGTGTAGCTCTTAGAAGAATTGATTTTATTTTTTGGTTTTCTGTGGGGTGTCTCAGCTTGTTTCAGGACTGTTTTTTTAAATGTTCTATTTCAAATTTTTTGGGGGTATTGGATCTGAAATCCAGTGTGCGTCCACTGCGCTGCATTTCATTAATATCCAAAAGGGGGATTACCTTCCCTGTTGTATTCTTTTTAAAGAAAAAAGCGTTTTTACAATACAAATCCCACTTCTTTTTGGTGCTCAATTCTATTGCGAAATTTACACCCGGGGGGGTTAATTAAACTTTTTGTTTTTGCTGTTTGCTGACCCCAAGAAACCGTCTTTCAACGCCAAAATTATAAATTTTTCCTGTAGCCTAATTCACAAGAAAAAGGTTAATTACAACTGTATTTTTGTTGTGTGGCGTAGAAAACACGCAATTGTAAAAACCGACAAACTACTATTTTTTGTGCGGCCAATTTTTTGGCAATTACATCCAGGGGTTAATTAAGCGTTTTTTTTGCTGGTGTGCTGACAAAAATAAACCTTTTTTTAAACCCAAAAATATTTAAATTTTTCGTAGCCTAATTCACAAGCAAAGGTTAATTACAACTGTTCTCCTGTTGTGTGGCGTATAAAACACGCAATTTCACCCGGTTACAATGCTAATATTTGTTGGGGCTCAATTCTTTGGCGCAATTTACATCCAGGGGTTAATTAAGCGTTGTTTTGCTGGTTTTGCTGACAAAATAAACCTTTCTTTTCAACGCCAAAATATATAAATTTTTCCGGTAGCCTAATTGATGTCCGAAGTTTAATTAACCCTGTTTGTGCTTTTACATTTAGTAAAACACACAGTGTTTTTAAACGGCACATACAAGTAATTTTTCCTGGCCATTTGTGGAGCGCAATTTATATCCAAGGGTTACCCAAGCTTGTTACTGGGTTCATTTGGAGTCAAAAACAGGGTGTATATTTATCATATACAGATATCATCATTAGTGTTGAGCGATTTTTATCGACAAAGTTGAAATCGGCACGGTTTTTATGGTGATCGAAATTTCCAGATCAGTGATAATTAAGGTTAAAAATCTGTGCATCATCTATTAAGATCGCGCTTTTTCGGCGCTTCCTGAAATTTTTGGCGGCCAGCAAATCAGATTACAGAATAGAGCAGGGTAGAGATGTGTGTGCGACGTCATGACTGGGATGTGTATGGTTGCGATTGGCTGGAAAAATCACATGACCTCGTTTTACATAGAACAGCGTTTCTTGTTTCAGCCTCAGTGTTTTCTCAGCGTCTCATAGGATAGGACCTGCGCTCTGCCTGTGGCCAAACAGCTCAGCGAAATTAGTCTATTTCTGCACAGAGAAACCTCTACTATTAGCTGTGATCCTTCCAATTTATTTCTATTAGCTATTTGAAGATTTTATGTAGTTCGCTAGAGAATTTTAACCCCGCATCTCCCGCTGTAAATTCACGGGGGTGGGAGCGGGGGGGGGGGGGGCCCCCGCAGGCGAACACAGACAAGCTTTATCTATAAAGAACACTGGATAAGTTCACCAAGACTTAGTGTACATTGTAGTGGAATATCTTTATTATTAACAGTTTGTGTTGAAATATTTCCTGGATATTGGGCAGCCTGAACTTATATTGGATACACATCATTTTTTAGTAACTGCAGTCTTTTTTGTTAGCTGCAAAACTCCACTTTTATTTATCAGTATACATTTCAGATAGGTGTTCATTTTCAATTTTACCCATTACACCTGTGGACTGTTGATATATCCACCTTTTCAGTTAAATTACAATCCCGCAATCTTGTAGTCAGCACAGGTTGTTTTTTTGCCAAAAAATACCGGGGAATCTTTAGGGAAAACATAAACATTTAAACGTGTTTTTTTATTTTTGCGCCCCCAGCTTTGTTCTTTGGCGGGGCATTACGTAGATTTTAAAACACCCAATTTTTATATTCCCCAAACCGGTGTTTTTAAAAGGTTTAAAAAAAAATACCGTTTATTTTTATAAAAAACCAAAAAACAGTTCTGTTTTTTAAATTTTGGGCAAAACCACATTGTTCATTGACGCGGGGCCATTACAAAAATTTTTTAAAAAACGGGCCAATTTCTATAATTTCCCACGGGTTTGAATTAAAAAAGGTGCAAAAAAATATCGTTTATTATACCAAACATAAAAGTTTTACGTTTTTTTTGGGCCCTTTTGCGCCCCCCAAAGCATTGTTAAATTGCCCGCACCCATCTACGTAAATTTTTTAAAAACACCCAATTTCTATATTCCCCAAAAGGGGGGAATTTTGAAAAGGTTTGAAAAAAATATCTTTTTATTTTACCAAAAACAAAACAGTTAGGGGTTTTTTTGACTTTTGCCCCCCCAGCATTTTTCCCATGACGAAACCCATCTACGAAAAATTTTTTAAAAAAAGCAATTCTATATTCCCCACGGTTTAAATTGAAAGGTGCAAAAAAAATTTTTTTTATTTATACAAAACATAAAAATTACGGGGTTTTTTTGACTTTTTCCCAAAACCCAGCATTGTTCTTTGGAGCAGCATTCCGGGAAAAATTTTTAAAAAAGAATTCAAATATTCACCAAGGTAAATTAAAAGGGTCCCAAAAAATATCGTTTATTATACCAAAAAAAAATTTTAAGTTTTTTTTTATTTTTGGGCACCCAGCATTTTTTATTGACGCAGCATCTACGAAAAATTTTTTAAAACAAAAAATTCTATATTAAACACGGGGGAATTAAAAGGTGAAAAAAAAATTTTGTTTATTAAAACCAAAACAAAACCCCATTTAGTGTTTTTTAAATTTTGCAAAACCGCATTGTTATTGACGCAGAATTAGAAAATTTTTTTTTAAAAAAACCAATTTTTATATTCACCACAGGTAAAATTGAAAGGTGCAAAAAAAAAAAATTTTTTTTTTTTTATTATACCAAAACATAACAGTTACGTTTTTTTTTTGACTTTTGCACACCGGGCATTGTTCATTGACGCAGCATCTACGAAAATTTTTTAAAACAGTTTTTAAAAATATTCACCACGGTAAATTTGAAAAGGTGCAAAAAAATACCGTTTATTATACCAAAAATAAAAGTTACGTTTTTTTTGGATTTTATGCACCCCCCGGGAATTGTTCTTTTGAGCAGCATCTACGTAAATCTTTAAAACAGCAATTCTTATTAAAAACCCCCCCCCCGGGTTTTAAATTAAAATTTTTGGAAAAAAAAATATCGTTTATTTACCCAAAACATAACATTTTGGGGGTTTTTTTTGACTTTTGCCCCCCAGCTTTTTTCTTTGGGAAAAAAGCATCTACGTAAATCTTAAAACACAATTCTTTTATTCACCACAGGTAAATTTAAAAGGGTTTGCAAAAAAAAAGTTTATTTACCAAAACAAAACCCAGTTACGGGGGTTTTTTTCGGGGTTTTTTTTTGGGTTTTTTTGAAACCTTTTTTTTGCGCACCCCCATTTTTATTGACGCGCATCTACGTAAATCTTAAAAAAGCAATTCTATATTCCCAAACAGGTAAATTGAAAGGTGAAAAAAATATCTTTTTTATTAAAACCAAAAACAAAAACAGTTAGTGTTTTTTTACTTTTGCCAAAAAAGAAATTTTTTCATTGACGCAGCTTTAAAGGGGAAAAATCTTTAAAACAGAAAATTCTTTATTCCCACAGGTAAATTTAAAAGGGGTGAAAAAAATTATGTTTATTATACCAAAACAAAAAAGGTTACGTTTTTTTTGCTTTTGCCCCCCCAGCATTTTTAAATTGAGGGCCGCATCTAGTAAAATTTTTAAAACCCCAATTCTATATTCACCCCGGGTTTGAATTAAAAAGGTGAAAAAAAATTTATGTTTATTATACCAAACATAACGTTAGGGGTTTTTTTACTTTTGCGAAACCCAGCATTGTTCATTGACGAAGAATCTACGAAAATTTTTAAAAACCAGCAATTCTATATTCACCACGGGTAATTGAAAGGTGAAAAAATTTCCGGGTTTTTTTAAAAAAAAAACTAATTATTACGGGGTTTTTTGACTTTTGCGCCCCCACCCATTGTTAAATTGCGCGCTTCAAACTTTAAATTTTAAAACAGCAATTTAAAATTAACCACAGGTGAATTAAAAAGGTGGGAAAAAAAATCCCGGGTTTTTTTTAACCCAAAACATCACAGTTACGTGTTTTTTTGACTTTTGCACCCCGGGCCATTGTTCATTGAGGGCAGCATCTATGTAAAATTTTTTAAAACAGCAAATTCTATTTTCACCCAGGTAAATTGAAATGGCAAAAAATATCGTTTATTATCCCAAAAAACATAAATTTACGTGTTTTTTTTTTTTTTGGGCCCCACCCGGGCATTGTTCTTTGACCAGAAACCCTAGGGAAATTTTAAAAAACGGGCAATTTATTTTCACCACAGGTAAATTTGAAAGGTGAAAAAAAATTATTTTTTTTTTTATCCCCAAAACATAAAAATTAAAGGTTTTTTGACTTTTGCACCCCCCAAGGCATTGTTCTTTGGATGCAGCATCTAGGGAAAATTTTTAAAACGGCAATTCTATATTCACCACGGTGTTTTAAAAAGGTTTGCAAAAAAATACCTTTTTTATTATACCAAAAACCAAAAACAGTAGTGTTTTTTGGACTTTTGCCCAGTCCAGATTTTTTGGGGATGGGACCCCTTGCTTTTTTAAATTTGAATCCAGAAATTTTTGTTTTGATTGGGGGTTTTGAAAATAGTTTGGGGATTTGCCTTTTTTTTAATAAGGATTTTCCCAAAAAATATTCCATACCTTCTAAAATTTTTTTATTTTTCTAAAACTTTGGGCAAAAATGAAGGGGGTTTAAGCGAGCAAAGGGGGGGGGTAGCACATGGAGGAAAGGGGTTTCGAGGAAAGGTTTGCTCCTTCCTTTGCTGGCGAAACACGCAGGGAAAGCGGATCGCCCATTTGGGCAGGCCCGTCAGGCCTGTCATCGTTTGGGGGGTTTTCGGGGCCCCTTTTAAATCTAAGAAACCCGAACATCGTCCCAAATTTGTCCTTCAGTGGTTAATGAAAACCTGCATCTAGCAGTCTTACCTCCTTCGCCCTCGCAGCACGGCCCCCAAATGTCGTTTACAGATCATTTAGAAAACCCTCCCAAAAATGGAAAAACGCCCAAATGTCAACTCGTGTACCCCCCACCCTTTGGGTAATCCTTTTTTCTGAAGACCTCTTTGGGTGGCAAAATGGGGTTGGGGGGCGGAAGGCATGTTTTAAAAAATCAAGAGGATGATTTGTCCCGCTCTTTACGCCCCGTTACTTTATGCCATCAGAAAGGGGGTGAAGGGAAAACGGTTTAATGGCAAAAAAACCGGGGGGGGTCGGCAATGCTTTTCAGTGCCCTTGTTGTAGCCCCCAGATTCTTGGGTTTCAGAAAGTCGGACGACCAAGTCACCTGTGTTGGTGATGTAATGATGACGGGCATTGCGGTCCTTCCTGGTTTTTTTTCCGAAGGGGAAATTTTCTTGCGGCGCTTTCATCAAATGGACGGGAGGGGAAAACGGGTGGGGGTGTTCAAAAAACGGGGGCCCCCCCAAAAAAAGGGGAAAAGGGCGGCGCAGGAAATCCGCTGATATGATTTCCCCCAGCCCGGTCCAAACGGGAAAACCGCTCCTCGCTTTTCGGGTTTAAAAAAAAGGGCCAGGACCTCTCAAGCCTGGGCCTTCTTTTTAGCAAGCCCCCTGATTCACAACAAAAAGGGGTGTCATTTTGCCGCTTTGCCGGTTTTTAAAAGCATAAGTAGAGGCAAAGAAACCCTTTAAATTGGGGTTTAAAAACCACCAAAATTTTCTAGTACCCTGCAGGAATGCATGGTTGAAAAGGAGGGGGAAAACCCTTTGGGAAAAAAAAAAAGGGCCGCCCACGGGCCGGGGGCCCCCCCAACCAAATGTCACACCCTCTGTTCCCCTGCCCCCCCTCCTCCGCCCCCACCAAACGTTCCCCAGTGCCCTTTTCTCTCAGAGTCCCTGATCAGGGATCAGCCCCCGCTTCAGCCCCCCGTTTGCCCGAAATAAAAACCGCCCCCACCAAAAGACCCATCCTACCCCCTTTTCCTTCCGCCGTTTTAAAGACCTGCACGCCATTTCAGCGGGCCCGGTCTAAACAGCCAGCTTCTGTCCCTTTCCCGGTTTGGGAAACAGAAAAAAAGAAAAACACTTTTTAAACCCAAAAACCTCCCAAAACCAAAAGCCTGAATGTGGCATTGCCCGGCTTTTGGCCCTTTGGAAAGTTTTCCTTTTTTCCCTTTTTGGTGGGGCAAAGATGGGGTTTCCCCCAGTCATTGGGCCCCCGCCTGCCCCCCAATTTCCCGATGCCAAGCAGGCATTTCTTTGCCAGGAAAAAACCGTCCCCGCCCTGGCCCGCCACGTTTCATCTAAAAATTTTAAAAAGGGGTTGTCTGCATCTGTTTCCGGGGGGGGAAAAAAAAAAACCCTCTCACCACCGACCCATGGAAAAGTAAACCGGCCAAGGGGCCCCTATTTTCTCTGTGACAGCCACTGGGGGGAGCTGGGTGGATGGTTTTCTGGGGGGTGGGCGGTGGCTCTCAGGCTCCGGGGCACGCTCCCTTTAAAACCGCAGGGGGGTGGTGCAGGGGTTTTCCCCCAAAGGGCCCCTTGGTGGGGAAACACCCCTTTCCCAAAAAGGGGCACCAGGGGCCCTTTTTTGAAAAAATTGGGCCCTTTGGGGACCTCCAAAACACAGGTTTAGGAGTGTGGACGGGCCCCTTTAAACAACCAAGGGCCCGAGCGCTGGGCTGGGTGGCAAGAAAACCCTTTTGCCAGCAAGGTGGTGTGCGGAAAAAACGGGCAAAAACTTTCTGGCGCCCTTAAGATCGGTAGGCTTTGGGGACAAACCCTTGGGCCCGGCCCCATTTTCATTTAAACCCCTTTTCGTCCAGAAATTTTAAAGGCTACCCCGGGGTTTGGGCTGCCTTTTGAAGAAGGCTTTTGAGGTTTTGGGGGTTCGCAATTCCGCCGGGTTGCAAACCCCGTTCGTCCCGCCCCGGCTTTTCGTTGCAGAGTCCCGCTTTGGGGTTTTCCCCGGGCAACCGTTTTTCATTGTTTTAAAGTTTGGGGAAAAACGCTGGAAAATTTCCCCCCTCCACATGCTCCCGCGATTTTTGGCGCAGCGCAATGGCCCCCTTAAAGGGGAGTACGAAGGTTTACCCTTTGGCCGGGCAAGCAGCCCGGTTTCGGACCTCGGGGTGTTGAAAACCCCCGAAAAGTGGAGGCAGGTGAAAAAGCTCTGCACCATTTCCCTTGGGCCCGTTTTAAAAAAACCAAAATGGTCAGTGCGGGGCCCAAAGCCCTTGGAGCATGAGCATTTTTGGTGATCTTAGTTCTGAACCCATCGTTGGACACCTGAAAAAAACAGGGCCCTTTAGCGGAAAAGAGGAGGAAAACGGACACAAAAATGCGGGGCACGGAGCCCTTTTCTCCGTAATCCCCAAGGGCCCCCGGGCGTTTTACAAAATTTCCAAACGGGGGCTTCATTAGGGAAATGGTTCGGGGCCAGAGCTAGTGGAAGGTGGCGCATCAGCTCTCCCGGGTGCAATTATCTCAGGCAAGTCGGGGGTTTTGTTGAAGCTGTGCAAAGGCAGCGGAGGGGAGGAGGAGGGAGGGTATTCCCAGACACCGATGTTACCGACGGGCCCTGCCTTGGGGAAAAAAAGGGTTTGGGGGCGGAAATTTTTAGGGGGGGAGGAAAATGAAGGAAAAATCAGTTTGCTAGTGCCCCCCGAACCCCGAGGCTTGGGGAAAACAAGGTCCATCTTCACAATTTAGTGTTGGGGTGCTTTTCCTCCAAAATGAAAACCCCGCATTAAGGCCATCAAAAAGAAAAAAAAGTTACTGGGTGGCCAACCCCCCTGGAAACCCCGGGGACAAAAAAAAAAAACGCACTTTCCCTTTCCCCACCCCCAAAATTAGAGAGTAAAATGCAGGAAATGGGGGACCTTGGTGGGTTGAAACAAATGGGGCAAACTGTTGCGTCCCCCCCCCCGCTTCCCCGTTCCCCAAAAGTCCCCGGTTGGAACAAAATCGCGGGGTGGGGCCCGCCCGTTAGAGTGCCCCAAATAAAGGGGTAGCGGGCAGCAGCAGGCCCCCCCCAAGGGTGGCAAGGAAGGGCCCAATGGGGGACCTCTGGGGAATCTTTGTTTACCACCTCCCCAACGAAAGGGAAAGCGGGCACCCCATCCAAACACAGGGGGTCGCTTAAGATTCCCTGGTGCACGCTATCGGGTTCTCAACACCCATGTTTTTGCATGTGTTTCCGGCCCCAAAAGAACCCCCCGGGTTCCAAAAAAGGGGGCGAAAAGGCCCCAGCTGGTCAACAAACCCCTAGAGGTGTTGTCCTGCCCAGCAGCAGGTATATTTTGAGCGGGGGCCCTTTTGCAAAGCGGAGGTGTCCCCTTAAGGGCAAAGATCCGGGGTTTCCAAAAGATAATGTGGATCGTTTGACTTTCAAACAAAATTTAATTCCCCCCGGCATGGATCTTGTGATGTTGTGGCCCCCCAAATTTTTCCGGGGGTCAAAAAAATTTGTTGCCGGGGTTTCTTACATTCCTTTTCAAAAGAAATTGGTTCCCCTTGAAAATTTTTTTTTTTTTAAAGATCCATTCCCCTTTCTGCAATTTTTTTTTCCTTTTTCCCCAAAAATTCCCTTTTTGGGTGGGTTTTGCTTGGAGGAGACTGTTTAAAAAAAAGCAAGGTTTCATGAAAACAAACCGGTTTTTCCCCTTTACTCACTTTTATTTAAGAAGTTTTTGCATTTTCAATAGTTTTGAGGCATGTTGCTTTTGGGGAAACAGCTTTTAATTATGGTTTTCCCTTTGGAACAGGAAAAAGTGGCTTCTTTAAATGGCCTTTTCTCCCTCACAATTTTTTAAAAAAAAAAAAAAAAAAAAAAAAAAAAATGGCTGGAAGTTTATATTTTTAATTTTTTTTGGGGGCATGTAGCCCGTGGGAAACAGGAAAAATCTTTGGGCCTTTTGGGAAAAGGGAAAAATGGCTTTAAGTGGCATTTCTCCCTCCCCATTTTTTTTAAAAGTGGCTGGGAAAGTCATTTTTTTTTATTTTTTGGGGCATGCTGCTTTGAAATGGCCCAATTTTACAGGTCCCATTATAAAAAAAATTTTGGGGGGGGTTTTTTTAACAGACATTTTTTTTTTCACAATTGAAACCCAAAAAGGGTCAAGGGTCATGCTTTTTAATTTTTGGGGGCATTATGCTTTTGAAATGCAGCAAAATACAGGGGCCTTTTCGAAAAAATGTTTTTTTCTAAAAAGAAATTTGTTCTTCACAAATTTTCCAAAAATGGTCAGGGGTTGCTTTGAAAATTTTTTGGGGGGATTTTTTCTGTGACATGCAGTATAAATAGAGGTTTCCCATTCTAAAAAATGTTTTTTTTCTAAAAGACATTTGTTCTTCACCCAAATTTTCCAAAGTGGGTCAAAGGGGCAGCTTTGAAAATTTTTTTGGGGGATTTGCTGTGCATGCAACTATATAGGGGGTTTCTTTCTAAAAAAAAGTTTTTTTTCTAAAAAGGGCAAATTTTTTCTTTACAAATTTTTCCAAATGGCTCAAAGGGGGGCATGCTTTGAATTTTTTTGGGGGCCCTTTTGCTGTGGGAAAGCAGCTTTTAACTAGAGGTCCTATTTTTAAAAAATGTTGTTTTAACAGCATTTGTTCTTCACAATTGTCCAAAGTGGCCAAGGGTCATGCTTTTTAATTTTTTGGGGGGATTTTGCGTGACGCGCTATACTAAGGTTTTTTTTCTAAAAAATTTTTGTTTCTAACAGCATTTGTTCTTCACAAAATTTTCCCAAAATGGGTCAAGGGGCAATGCTTTTAATTTTTTGGGGGGGATTTTTTCTGTGGCATGCAGCATAAATAGAGGGCCTATTCTAAAAAAAAGTTTTTTTTTAACAGGGGCATTTGTTCTTCACAATTGCCCAAAATGGTCAAGGGGTCATGCTTTGAAAATTTTTTGGGGGGGATTTTGTTTTAATGCAGCCCTTTTCTACAGGTCCCATTCTAAAAAAAGTTGTTTTAAAAGACATTTTTTTCTTTACAATTTTCAAGAGTGGCTTTAAGGGTGTGGTTTCTGCAGGGAAAAAGGAATGGTAGGACCTGTTAAAAGGACACATTTTTGCAAAAAAAGATTGGTTTTTTTCAAAATCTTTTAACATAAACTATCCTCCTGGATTGAGACAACCCATTTAATACAATGAAAAAAAAAAAAAAAGAAAAAAAAGACATGGTGGGGTTTTCCCTCCTATTTTAAAAATGTGTTTTTTTAGAAATTAAAAAAACTTTAAAAAATTGCATTTTAAAAATTTGTGTTAAAAAAAATTTTTTTTGGGAAAAATACAAGGGAAAGGGACAGGGAAAAATTGAACCCCGATGTAGGTTATTAAAAGGGGGGAATTGGGGTTTTGGAAACACGGACGGGGAACAAAAATACGAGAAACCCTTTCCTCCAGCCGTTGGGGTTTAAAAAAGAGGAAAAAGAATGGGCCCAAAATAAAAAGGGGACCTGGGGTAACAGGGGGCGTTAACCCCCAGTATTTCCCAAATGAAGCTTTAAAATTGGGGCCACCCCTAAAACGGGGGGGACAGCGCTCCCAGGTATTTTACTGGTTTTACTGGGGGAAGCTGGGGTTCTCACCCCTTCCCCTTCCCCAAATTGCTTCAGCCCCGGGCCCGTTTTCGTTGCTGTGTCAATTTAGGGCATTTTAACCGGGTTTTTTAAAAGATGAAAGGGCCAGCCTGGACTCTCAGCACCCACTGTAAACTCCGGCCCCGGGTTTATGCTGGGGCCCAGGACAGGTATAGTCAAAGTCCAGTGAAACTAAAAGGGTGGTTGAAAGACTCCTTTTTCCGGCACTTTTAAATGTGGGGGTCATGAAAGGTTTGGGGCTCATGCTGTGGGCCCAGACAGGTATAGTCAATGTCCATTTAACTAAAATGGGGGTTAAAAAGACTCCTTTTTCCGGCACTTTTTAAATGTGGGGGTCATGCAGGTTTGGGCTCTTTGCTGTGGCCCAGGACAGGGATATTCAATGTCCAGTTTCAAGTAAGATGATGGTTCAAATCATACTGCTTCTGGCACTTTTCAATTTGTGGGTGATGCAGGTTTAAGGGTCAGGCTGTGGTACAAGACAGGGATAGTGAATGGTCTGTGACTTTTTTTCTGTGACTTTTATAACCTAAGTGTGTTGCCTAAGATGTAGCTCGTATCCATTTGACTGTTGTGGATGTTAATTTCAGCTTCTCCAGCCTTGTTTGGGTGTAATAATGAAGGTGTTGTTGCTCTCCATAGACTTTAAGGTCATCGTCATAATCGACGCTCACTATCGAAAAACCTTATCGATAGCGGCCGGCTATCGACTATCGATCGATCTCGATAGCCAACGCAATCGCTCAGCACTAATCATCATCAAACAATGTCTGTACATTTTAGAACAAACAGTATGTCAGACAGAGAGGTGGCAGGCTCTGCACCTGCGAGTGGCAGTGGCACAAACATTCTGGAACAGGCCCAGGTCGCAGCCCAGCACGGGGACGTCGCAGCAGGGGTCACTCGGTGAGGCCACAACTGCCGCTGTCATCTAGCGGCCGTATGTTGTTCAGCAACCAAGGGTTCTTGATTGGTTGACTAGGTCATCCTCTTTTCCCCCCAGATGACATCTGACAACCCCAGTCAAGAGTCGGTGGGAACAAAGGGCACAACCCTTAGTTGGGATGGCCCGGGAGCGGGTTTATCGGCCCTCCACCTGTCCTCAGCCCGCCTCTGTCCCATCCGGTTTCCCTTACCAGGATTTTACTATGTGGTCTGGCTCAGCGCCACTATATAGCGGGAATTGAACAATTTGAGGAGGGCAGTCAGCAGCTACTTGGCAGCGAAGAAATGGGGCCAATATCCCCTGCTTCTTGCAGTAGGCGGCAAAGTATAGATGTGGAGAGTGGCATGGGAGGTCATGTTGTGAGAGGTCAGCCTCGGCATACCAAACCGGTGATGAGGACAGCAGTGACGATGAAACACAAATAGATGATGATGTAGCCGACCGCACTTGGGAGCCGGGTGAGGCAAGGGCTTCATCATCGTCAGGAGAAGAGGGCGTCCCGCTTGCGCGGGCAGGCAGCAGCACAGCCAGCAAGTGGGTCGTGTGGCCGTGAGTCAGCAGGATAGCAGCAGTGTGAGGTCGGGAGCCAAGCGGCCACGGGGTAAAAAAACCCACTTCGCAGTTCCAAGAAAGTAGCGGCACAGGGGCTCAGCGAGGCAGCGGCGGCAGCAGTCACTCAGTGCGGAGCGTTGGCGGTAAAATCCGATACTCGGCGGTTGTGGCAGTTCTTTGCTAAGACACCGGAGGAGCCGAATATGGGTATATGTAGAATCTGTGGGCAGAAAGTGAAGCGTGGCCAGGGAGCTAACGTTGGCACCACGGCCCTGCGTCAACACATGCAGCGTCACCCTCCGGTGGCCTGGGAGAAACGTGGCTCAGATGTGGTGGTCCATCCTGCCGCCACAGCAACAGCAGCAGCAGCAGCGCCCAGTGGCACGCATGCCATTGCAGCCAGTCCAGACTCCACCACCTCTGCAGAAGGGAGCTGTTTCTCTTTGACATCATCTCCCGGTCCAGATGCTCCTGCCCCTCGCTACTCATGGCGCCAGCAGTCGTTCAGCGAGGCGATTGCAAAGAGACAACAGTATGCATAGAAAAAAGACGATCGCGCTCTGTTCGCTGTATAAGGTGCCAACTTAATCACAAGCAGTCCTCAAATAATCAGATTCCAAAATATGCAACCCCCATGCAAATAGTATAAAACAGTGTAAAACACACCTGTAATAGTGCAACCACTTCCCCAGAGATTCTCACTGGATGCTCACATCGGCCAGGAACCTCGCACTGATCCAGGTTTCTGTCCACTTCAATCTTCAGTTGGTGGATTTGTCAGAAATAATATATAAAAACATACAAACAGTGTGGTGTGTTCACCGCTGATACGCTCCGGCCGGCAGCGTGCGAGATCCACACATACAGGCTAACAGACTAGAGTGACGTCACTAAGGCTGTAGCTAACGAAAGCCGAGCAGGCATACAAGACCTACGCGTTTCAGAGAATAACGATCTCCTTCATCAGGGTATAATGCCTGGCTTAGTCTGGGCCTTATATCTGTTCCACATCCTGTTTGTTACAGATGATGTTACTTAAAAGACAATCAAGAATACTAGTCTTCCGATTGTGATTCAATATCATGATCAAAGCAATATTTTCAAAAGAATTATAAAAAAACATTGCAATCTTCTGAAACAGGATAAAATGGTGGAAGAATATTTACCAGATGTTCACAAAGTAGTTTTTAAAAGAGCTCGTAACTTGGGAAACATGTTAGCCCCCACTATACGTTCTAATAAGTTTGGGAATGGCAGAGTGAATGAAGCACATAAAGGATTTTTTCCATGCGGAAAATGTGACGGTTGTAAAAACTGTAATATGAGTAGTAAAAACAAAATGGTAGAATTCTGCAATGGAATGGAAAGGTTTGAAATAAAACACTTCATAACCTCTCAATCAAAAGGCATAATATATGCTATAAAGTGCCCATGCGGAAAATTATATGTGGGCAGAACTAAACGATCATCAGCCACCCGCATGAGGGAGCATGTATACAATATAAGAAGAGGCTATCTGGGACACCCATTATCAAAACACTTTAAAGTTCTACATCAAAGTTCATTAGAAAATACTATCTTTTTTGGCATCGAGAGTGTGAAACTGGACTGGCGAAAGGGTGATCTAATAAGTAAGATGTCCAGAGCAGAAACAAGGTGGATTTTCAATTTGAATTCACAAATACCAAATGGTTTGAATTCAGATATTGAACTATTTGCGTTTTAAGGTTGTTCGTTTAAAAAAAAAAAAAAAATCTGAGAATTTTTCTTTCTTTCTCTCTCCCCTCTTTTTCCTTTTTCCCCTTGGGATTTGAAATGGGGACAGCATTCCAGTGAATGTTTTAATCCTTTGCACATTGATGTGCATATTGTTGTTTTTCATTGCAGCATTATTTATTGTATTTATTATTTTTGTTTTATGAGGTAGAATATATTAAAGGTTAGAGAAATGTATTCTTGATTGTCTTTTAAGTAACATCATCTGTAACAAACAGGGTGTGGAACAGATATAAGGCCCAGACTAAGCCAGGCATTATACCCTGATGAAGGAGATCATTATTCTCAGAAACGCGTAGGTCTTGTATGCCTGCTCGGCTTTCGTTAGCTACAGCCTTAGTGACGTCACTCTAGTCTGTTAGCCTGTATGTGTGGATCCCTCACGCTGCCGGCCGGAGCGTATTAGCGGTGAACACACCACACTGTTTGTATGTTTTTATATATTATTTCTGACAAATCCACCAACTGAAGATTGAAGTGGACAGAAACCTGGATTAGCGCGAGGTTCCTGGCTGATGTGAGCATCCAGTGAGAATCTTTGGGGAAGTGGTTGCACTATTACAGGTGTGTTTTACACTGTTTTTATCTATTTGCATGGGGGTTGCATATTTTGGAATTTGATTATTTGGGGAATGCTTGTGATTAAGTTGGCACCTTATACAGCGAACAGAGCGCGATCGTCTTTTTTATATATACACTTTTTATTTCTATTAGAGGATTGCAGAAGGAGATTTCCTCTGACGATCTTTGTGCAGCTTGTTCCATGAAACACCTGGCGCTTGTATCTAAAGTAGTAGTTAGACAACAGTATGCGTCCAACCATCCTAAGGTGCAGCAGCTGACCGTGCTCCTGTCCAAGTTGTTGGTACTGCAGTCCCTCCCTTTCCAAATGGTGGACTCTGTCTGCTTGGACTGACTGTATGAACAGAGAAAGGCCATTAACGATTTTTTGATGATCCAGGCAGACAGAAGTACTCCCCTGTGTAACTTTGATGTCAGCCAGTGGCAGCTCATGCGTGACACCTGCCGTTTGTTGAGGCCATTCGAGGAGGCGACGTTATTTGTCAGTCGCCAAGACTACGGGATGAATAACGTCATTCCACTGCTTCATGTCCTGGAACAGATGCTGAAAAATCTGTCTGGGCAGGGGACTGGAGATGTGGCGACTACATCTCGTGGCCACATGAGTCCGGTGGGGACTGAAATGGAGGAGGAGGAGGAGGACATTGGAGCAGAAGCATTGTCTGGTGAAATGAGTGGATTTTCTACCAGGTGACAAGAGAGGAGGAGCAGGAGGCAGAGCTGGAGGAGGTGGATGGAGATGAGGAAGACGAGGCAGATGACCCCCAAGCACCGTGGCAGTATACAGTGGAAATGGAGGCAGGGAGCCCCTCGGAGTCACTTGTGCAGATGGCCCGCAGCATGCTTATTTGCCTGGCTAGTGACAGCCGAATAGTCAGCATCGGCAGAGGGATGACTTCTGGCTCTCCACCTATTGGGACCTCACTACGGGTCCAAAATGGGAGCCTTTTTCCCAGCTATTGAGAGGGAGGACAAACTCAAATACTATAGGGAAATTCTCCGTAGTCAGTTGGCCGTTTCCTATGTGCGGCATCGTCCCTCCTCTGACAGGTCTGACCGGGGGGTTCCTCAGCGCTCACGTTACTACTGCCGCGGGCTGTGTAGGAAGGTGGGGGGGGTAGGAGCAGTACCAGCTCCATCAGCAGCAACCTAAGTCTGGAGTCACTGATGAGCAGCTTCCTTCACCCGCCTAGTGAGGAGGCCAGTCGCCAGCAGCAGCAGCAGCAGCAGCAGGACCTGGAGCAGTCCTGAACCAACAGGTGGTGGCTACTGGACAGCACTCTGCCACCCCAGTTAGAAGATCCGCTGGACTACTGGGCAGCCAAGCTGGATGTGTGGCCGCAACTTGCCGAGTTTGCAGTGGAAAGAAGCTGTCCTCCCGGCCGGGAGTGTGGCATCAGACGGGGTTCAGTGGGGCCCGGAGGCCATCGTTCCCCAAAAGGACCCCCGCTTGCCCACGGGAAAAATGGGGAAAACAAATTTCCCCTTTGGGCCCAAGTTTAAAATCGGGGCGGGGGGAATGGGGCCAGGTTTTCCCAACAACAATCCCTTAGGCGTCAGTTGGGGTTAAAAATCCTCCCTTCAGCCACTATTTGTCCCCGCCCCCCCTGAATGCCACCATTGCTGACATTTTTCCCAATCTCCCCTACCACCTTCTTTACGGGGGACTGGTTTTCCCAAATCCTTAAACCCCACTTTTTAAATGTGCCCCCTCTAGACCTCAGGGCTGTGCTGCTGTTGCTGCTGGGGCCCAACTCCACACCTGTGTCATTTTTGCCCTCTCTGACTCATGCTTTTTGCTCCTCCCGCCGTCCCTAAAATTTTGGGTCATTGTCCCCAATCTGGGGGCCTATTTTTTTTGCCCCCTCCAGAATTTCATTGTCCCAAAATGTCTGCCCCTCATGCGCTGCTGTGGTGCTGCCCGTGTCCCCCCAACTGGTCATTGTGCCATGTCGGGCCCTTCTTCTGCTGCTGTGGTGTTTGCCGTGTCCTCCAACTGTGTCTTTGTGCCCCCTGCCTGACATGCTGCTGCCGCCGTGCCCTTTCACTCTCAGTCATTGTGCCACATGGGGGCCAAATTTATGTTTTCCCCCCTCCAAAATGTATTGTCCCCACTCCCTGCCCTAAAGGGCTGCTGCCGCCGTGACCCCCGCTCTCAGTCATTGTCCCCATTTGTGGTTTCCCCCCTTTTTTTCCAACCTAAGAATGCCCTTTGTCCCACTCCCTAAATTTTTTCTGTGCCCCGTAAATTTCCGCTATCAGTCATTGTCCCAACCTGTGGCTTCCCCCCTTTTTTTGCCACCTCCCCAAAAAATGTCTTTTGTGCCACTGCCTGCCTCATGCGGGCTGCCCCCGTGACCCCCGTTTCGTCATTTTTGCCTTTTCTGTGGTTTCCCTTTCCTTTTTTTTGGCCACTACAGAATGTCAAATGCCCTGCCTGCCCTCATGCGCTTTGGCGGGCCGGCACCCCCTTACATTTCTGCCCACAAATTGTTCCCCCCTGAGCCCCCTCACCTTTGGTTTTTTTCCAGCTTTTCCCTTTGGCTGACTTTTAAAGGCAAACTTTCCCCGCTTCAGTTTTTTGGTCAGTTTTCCCCTTTTAAAGTCCCGGGGGAAATTTTTATAGTAAAGCAAATTTAAAAGCGGGGGGCCCCAGTATCTGCGTGTCATACTAAATAAAAAACATTGTATGAAGACCAAAAAAAAGCTCACTCTGCTTTTTTAAGGGCAGGGGCACAACGTTCTACAGCCCCCTGCAGGTTGTGCACCCGGGAAAATAGTTGTTTTTAAAGCGATTCGTCCCGAAGAAATTTCGGAAGGGAAAAAAATTTTTGTGGGAAAAAAATTCCCGGCGAATTTGCCGATCGAATTTTTAGGAAATTCCCCCATCTCAAAAACAGAACCCATGGAAGATGTACTCCCCCAGGAAAATAGAGGAGGCGGCTAATCAGAATGGGTTTTTATTAGGGGCCCGACTTAAATTCCCCAGACAAAAAATTGGGAAAAAAAAAACCCGAACTCTAATAAATAAAGGTTTTTTTCAAAAAATTAAAGATAATTACCTTTTCCCAAAATGGTGCAGGCCCCGTGGAGGCAAGGCCGTTTAGACTTAAAATTCACTAATGGGCCCTGACGGGAGTAACAAAGTTTAAAGGGTTTTTGGGGGGGCATTTTAGGAAAAAATGACCACATATAAAAAAAATTTCCATTTATTAATTTAGAGTTTTTTTTTTTTAAAGGGGCCCCCAAAAACACAAATTTTGGGAAGGCTTTTTTTATTCTGTTTAGGGAGGCCCTTAAACCTGTTAAACGGGGACCTTAAGGGGTTGTTTAAAAAAATAGCAAAACAAAAAATAAATGGGAATTATTTTTTGGCCCCCATGTGAGGGGGTACATACCTTATGGTAATAGAAAAAATTTAGAAACAGGAAAAACCCCAAAATGTGGTTTAAACAGGGTTGTAAAGGGGGGCAAAAATAAAAAAAATGAAAGTTTTCAAATACAAAAACAGGGGGCAGTGAAAGGCAAAAAAAGATAAAAAAAAAAAATTAAATTGAAAATTAAAGTCTAAAGGCAGCAAAACTGGAGACAGAAAAAAATATTGCCATAGAAAGTAAAACTAACCCCAAAATTTTTTAAAATAATAAAAAAGAAAAAGATTAAAACAGAAAATTTTTGGCTTTGAAAAATTTCTAAAGGGGGATAAATTTTGGGGGGATGGAAGAAAGCAAACCTATTAAACAATGTTTTTTCCACTGTATTTACCCAGGAGGAGCCCTTTTTGTTGGGGGGAAAAAAAGGGTAGGGTAAACTCCCCTTTTAAAAGTTTTTTTGTTAACCCCGGAAAAGTGAGCTTGCCCTAAGAAGATTAAAAAAGACAAAACCCGGCCCTTTATTTGGATACACCCGGTTTTTCTAAGGGGGGGTTAAAAATAATTTGGGTAGATAGGCCCCTAATTTTTAATTTTTATGGACTGTCCCAATAAGGGGGGATGTCTCAAAGGATTGGCACATAGGGAAAAAGTTAAAAGGGGCCAAAATTCAAAAAAAGGGGGGAAAAAAAAATCCCGGAAACTATAGGCCCGGGAAATTTAAGCTTGTTGTGGGTTAAAAAGTTTGAGGTTTTCTAAGAGATGGGTATCCGGGGGTATCTCCCCTGAAAATAAATGTAAAAACGTCGTTACAGCCCTGGGTTTTTGAAGGATTGGGGCTGGTCAAATAATTCACAGTTTTGGGAAAAGGTTTAGTTTTAGGTGGATGTGGTTTTTGGCACTGGAAAATTGTATATTAGATTTTTCTAAAAAATTTTTTATACTGGACATAAAAGGTTGGTAAGAAAATGAGAATGCTTGGATGGGGGGAAAATGTGTAAAGTGGGTAAGTAACTGGCCCCAGTGGGTAGAAAAAAAAAGATGGTTTTAAATTTAAAGGTACATATCAGCTGGATCCCTGGGTTTAAAAGTGGGGTACCCCAAAGGGTCTTTTTAAAATTTTTATTAATTATCCTTTTCACTGGATTTTCCCCCCCAGGTTGTTTTATTGATCTTTGCCCCATGTCCCAAGCTCTGTAAAGTAAACACCCCAAAAGAGGATAATGTGTTATTACAAGGGATCTGGGTAGTTGGGGGGCCTGGAAGAGAAATGGGAGTGAGGTTTTTAAAACAGATAAAAAGCAAGGTTATGCACATGGGGAAAAAACCTTACATGACCCAAAATGTTAAATGGAAAAATGCTTGGTAAAAGTGACATGGAGAAGGACTTGGGAATCCTGGTGGACAGGAAACTAAACTGTAGCAGCCAGTGTCAGGCAGCAGCTGCCAAGGCAAATAGGATTATGGGGTGTATTAAAAGGGGCATAGATGCACATGATGAGAACATGATTCTCCCATTATATAAGTCACTGGTTAGACCACACATGCAATATTGTGTACAGTTTTGGGCACCAGTGCACAGGAAAAACATTGTAGAGCTTGAACGGGTACAAAGGTGGGCAGCAAAAATAATAAAAGGACTGGGTGGACTGCAATACCCAGACAGATTAGTAAGATTAGGGTTAGTTAGTTCAGAGAAAATATTGGCTTCGGGGGGACATAATAAATATGTTTAAATATATTAAAGGTCAATATAGAGATCTCTCTCAAGATTTATTTATACCCAGGACTGTATCTAGAACAAGGGGGCATCCTCTACATCTTGAGGAAAGAAAGTTTCTACATAAACATAGAAAGGGATTCTTTACTGTTAGAGCAGTGAGACTGTGGAACTCTCTGCCAGAGGAACTTGTCATGATGAATTCAATAACAGAGTTCAAAAAGGGTTTGGATGCATTTCTGGAGCGTAATAATATAACAAGTTATAGTGATCAGGATTCTGGAGAAGGGGCGTTGATCCAGGGATTATTCCGATTGCCAGATTGGAGTCGGGAAGGAACTTTTTCCCTAAATGAGGACAATTGACTTTTACCTCATGGGGGTGTTTGCCTTCCTCTGGATCAACACTTTAGAAAAAAGGCTGAACTGGCTGGACGTCTTGTCTTTTTTTGGCCTTACAAACTATGTAATTATGTAACTATGTAGCTGTGTGGCGAATGGGGGGATCCGGTCGCGTATGCACCGGTACTCGAGGCCCATCTGAAGGAAATCATCAGCCCCTCCGGTGGACGCTACAAGTCGGCACGGCAGCCCGGACCCTGGCGGACCACCGGCAAACACCTTGATAAATGTGCTGTATTGTTATTCACTTTGCCTGTCACAGGTTTTAATATTATGGATGTCTGGTGCATATGGTACCAATCAACCAGTATGTATGTTATGTTGGGTATAAACCATTAAGCTAAGTCATTTTGGTAATGACTGGTTGTCATTATACATATGTAATATAGCTAATCACCAGTCAGTCAACATACATTATACCATTCTCCCCTCTTTCACTGCAGAAACTGCTTCTTGAAAAAGTGCAGAGGCTGCTGTAATCACAGGACTATTATCAAGTTCTCCATACAGCCATACACCTTTCATTTTCCTGTGTGGTTAGGATATTCAAGTTATCCGAGCTCACACTTAGTATGAAGGGGCTGTAATAAATTAAAGTTTTCTACTTTTCTAAACCATATTAAAATGAAAGGAGATTGTAATCTGTAAGGGTAAGTTCACACGGCGTATTTATTTGCTGTACTCCAGTGGCTTAATTGCGATGCCATATGCCAGAAGTATGGCCCACAATTAGGGGCCGTTCACACGGCTTATTTGGCCGCGGATTGGCGCCATACTGCGCGCCGGATTTGCGCTGCAGTACGGCGCCAATCCGTCACAGTAATTACGGTAATCCACCGTTCTCATAGAGAACGGTGGATTCCGTCGTTCCTCCCCGCTCGGCGAATCCGCCGGGTGGGGAGAAAGTGACATGCACATTATCCAGGCACAATACGCGCCGTGGATAATGCAAGTCTATGGGGCCCGCGGGCCGTGCCCCCGCCCTGCCCCCGCCCCTTATTCAAGCCGGAATTGCGAGCGCAATCCGGCTCGCAATTCCGGCTTGAATAAGCCGTGTGAACCGGGGCTTATGGTAAAATCATAGCACTCATTGAGTGTTGTGATGAGATGGCAATTTCCCCGATGCGTACTGCGCGCCGGGAGAAAGAAGTGGCTTGTCGGGGAAAACTAAAGTGAATGAGGACCGACACTCGGTGCTTTAGAAGTACACACTGGCCATCGCGTACTTCTAAAACAACAGCAGTATAGTGACGCGCACAGTATGCTAGACGCAATGTGAACTTTCACTAAGAGAACAAAGCTAATAAACAGTATAGAATACTCATTTTTAATTACTAAGTAAAGAGGTTGTCCAAATTCTACAAAAAAACAAGCAACGTCCTTAATACATTGGTGAACCAGCATGGAAGCTCTGGTGGATGCTTTATTTTTTGTTTATTAGTGCCAGGCATGTGACTGCTGCAGGCAATCAGTGCCCTCAGCGATTATGCACTATGGTACTGGCTTCACCACCCTCTGATGAGAGCAATCTACAATGCCAACAATACACATAACTTGAACAACCCCTTTAACTTTTTGAATTTACAGAGCCAGCTAAATAACCTAAGTATTTCGAGTGGATTATTGGAGGTACGTTTCTCATAGAATTTGTGCTTTTATAGGGGTCATGGTCCTATTATGGCTCTGTTCAGCATCAAATCCTGTAATACTAGACCAGAAAAAGCCTTTCTTGGGGCTTGCAGCATGAACATGGATCCTTAAGCAGACAAGTTACTTTTACGTGGTAGACATTTTTCTTAGTTAGAATTTACTGGTTACATTTTTTTCCCAAATACTTTGGAATCAATTTGTTAATGTAAAGGGTACAGCTTATATCAATCAATAATTAACACCAGGTTAATTCATTTACAAAGTAGTATCATGGACTAAACTAAATGTCTCCCATGGAAAATAGGTCAAAGTGGCCTTAACGGGTAGTCGGTAAAATCGGATTCTGTCCCTGAGCCATGCTGATTGTTCTGACAATATTAATGCCCTGCTCATATAAATAATGATCAGCTGGAAGATTTCTTTTAATGATGTCGTCCTTGTAATCATAGGTCTTTAGAAATAAAACATAATCAGAGGTCTGCCATGCATAGTCTCACTGCAATCAGAGGATAGCAGCAAAATTGCAGGCAAGAATTAGCACCAGGCAGTGTGGGCATACATGAGCCATGGATTGCAATGACAAGGAATATGTTATATTGATAAAGTATATTACTGGCCGTAAAGAAATGATGATAATTATAATAATGATAATAATAGTAGTAGTAATTGGCTGTAATGACAAGTCATGTCAGGACAAATTACATTCTTTAGCATGGCATAAAAATGGATGGTAATGTGTTGCTTTCTTGTGTTCTTTTGTGTCCATTGTTACCCAATAAACATATCGCTCACTTCATCCAAATGCTTCCTACAGTTTGATCTCAGAATTTTCGCCTTGATTGTTCTAGTTGCTGATCAAGTAGGGGTGCAACCCTGGACCTATGCCGGCCGAGGACCAGAATGCAGCTCCTCTCCTCCTTGCCTCAGATTCTAGGAGAGAATAGAAAGGCTAAAGAGTCCAAGATAGAAGCAGACTTGATAGTGTAGAGGTAAGGAGGTAACTGTGTCTAGGAAGAGAGCTCATGGGAGTTGAATTCGAAAGGCTTAGGGCCTAGTTCAACACTGCAGATTTGTTCTGGTTCATTTGGGGTTAAAGACTAGAACATGCCAATACTTCTGAAGTATCTCTCTAACCGTTAGAGTTGCAATGTCAAAAGTACCGATGTATAGGTTCAATAGAGGTACTCGGTCACTCTATCTGTTTTTGGTACTAAGAGGCATGACCTATCTTGGGAAATTGCTCCAGACATATTGTCAATATGGGATGCCCCTTTTAAGAAGTATTGGATGACTACTTTCCCACCATAATAGGGAGCTAGTCACCAAAAGTTTTACAAAAGATAGAAGTAGACAATTCACAAGAAGGTAATTTTCATATGCAAATGTCTAAGAACGGTAAAGTAATGGCTTCACTCTCATATGTAAAGCGCAAACCATGTGAGTTGTATTAAGTTCCACCACCATTCTAAAATATCGCCAATGAACCTGGTCCAAAGGCCAATCATATCACTGAACATAGGAGGTTCATTGCCAAATACGATCGTGGTCATCCACTAGGCAAGATATAGCATAATATGAAGCATGGAGACTGCCCATGGCAGTCTCATGTAGCTGGTGTGAAGACTCTACCTCCAAATACAAAATAATTCTTAGTCAAAGAAAAATGTAACAAATCAATAACAAATTGATTATGCAGATGGTATTGAAAGCTGCGAGTTTGCAAAAAGAAGCAAACTGCCTCTAGTCCTATGTCATGGGGACTCAATGTGTACAAGGCCTCGACGTCTATGCTTGCAAGAAAAGAATTTTTAACCACAGAAATCCCTTCCAATCTTTTAAATAAGTTAGTAGTATCCCTCATGCATGAAGGTAAATGTTGTACAAATGGTGAGAAGATTCTGTCCACATAGATGCCGCAGTTTTGACTTAACCCATCGATTCCAGAGACCATAGGTCCCCCTTCAGGTGGTGCAGACCCTTTTGGATTTTTGGAAGGCAAAAGAAGGTAGCAACACGTGGAGAAGCAACACGTGGAGAACGAGGGAACAGGAATTCAAATTCTGCATAGTATATAATATAATAACTATTGTTAGGAATTCTGAGTTGTCTACTAGGTCATCCTCTTTGATCTTATGGTGCTGAAGGTAGGGGTAGGGTCATATTGTGACACTGATCAACATCCATAATAACCATGTTACCTCCTTTGTCAGAGGATTTGATAAAAATATTTGAATTAGTCTCCAAATTACTGGTCGCTTGGTGTTTTGCTGATGAGCAGTTATACAAATTCTCACCCTTGAACTCCTCTTAATTCCTCAGCACTAACTGTAAAAAACACATGTCTATACATGAGGCCTCACCGTTGGGTGGCATTCTGGTGCTTTTGGATTTAAGAGAGGTAAAGGGTGTTTCTTGCTTTTTCTTGTACATCTGTGGAATATACAGTGGGGAAAATAAATATTTAATACACTGGCAATTTTGCAAGTTTTCCCACCTCAAAAGAGTGGAGAGTTCTGTAATTTTTCTTATAGGTACACTTCAACTGTGAGAGACAGTTTTTTTAAATCGTTAATTTGCATTTTATTGCATAAAATAAGTATTTGATCTCCAACCAACCAGCATGAAATCTGACTCTTACAGACCTGTTAGTTTTTCTTTAAGAAGGCTTCCTACTCTGCACTCATTACCTGTATTAATTGCACCTGTTTGAACTCATTACCTGTACAAAAGGCACCTGTCCACACATGCAATCAATCATACTCCAACCTCTCCACCATGGCCAAGACCAAAAAGCTGTTTAAGGACACCAGGGATAAAATTGTACACTTGCACAAGGCTGGAATGGGCTACAGTACAATAGGCAACCAGCTTGGTGAGAAGGCAACCACTGTTGATGCAATTATTAGAAAATGGAAGAAACACAAGAATGCGCTCCACGCAAGATCTTGCTTTGTTTTGTAAGTATGATTCTGTGAAAGGTCAGGAAGCCCAGAGCTACACAGAAGGACCTGGCAAATGACCTGAATAGAGCTGTGACCACAGTCTCAAATATTACCATTAGTAACATACTACACTGTCATGGGTTAAAATCCTGCAAGGCACATAAGGTCCCCATGCGCACACCAGCACATGTCCAGGTCCATTTGTAGTTCACCAGTGACCATCTGGATAATCTAGAGGAGGCATCGGAGAAGGTCATGTGGTCAGATGATACCAAAAGAGAACTTTTGGGTATCAACTCCCCTCACCATGTTTAGAGGAAGAAGGATGAGTACCACCCCAAGAACACCCTCCCAATTATGAAGCATAGAGGTGGAAACATCATACTTTTGGGGTTCTTTTCTGCAAATTTGATAGAGCAACTGCACTGTATCGAAGGGAAGATGGATGGGGCCATGTATCACGTGATTTTGGCCAACAATCTCTTTCCCTCAGTAAGAGCATTGAAAATGGGTTGTGGTTGGGTCTTCCAGAAGGAAAATGACCCGAAACACACAGCCAGGGCAACTAAGGAGTGGCTCGCTCCATAAGAAGCATTTCAAGGTGCTCGAGTGCCCTAGCCAGTCTCCAAACCTGAATCCAATCAAAAATCTTTGAAGGGAGTTAAAACTCACTATAGCCCAACAACAGCTCTGAAACCTGAAAGATCTGGAGAAGATTTTATGGAGAAGTGGGCCAAAATCGTTGCGGCTGTGTGTGAAAACTTGGTCAACCTTGGAGGGCTTTTTAAAGAAAAAACTAACAGGTCTGTGAGAGCCAGAATTCTTGCAGATTGGTAGGTGATCAAATACTTATTTCATGCAATAAAATGCTAATGAATTATTTTAAAATCAAATAATGTGATTTTCTGGATTTTGTTTTAGATTCTGTCTCTCACAGTTGAAGTGCACCTACGATAAAAATTACAGACCTCTCCATTCTTTGTAGGTGGGGAAACCTGCAAAATCGCCAGTGTATCAAATACTTATTTTCCCCACTGGACCTTTAGGGTTTACTAGGGTCACATAATAGTGTTAGGTTCCTAACAGGGTGAACACCCTGTATATACACAGTAAGCTGGGGTACTGTAGATCTCTAGGGATTACTATGGTTAGTTTACAAAACCCTTATGTTTTTTTTTTGGTCTAATATGTCTTGTGGACATCTTGCATATTATTTTGTATTAGTTACTTCTGAGGTGTAGTTTTTTAAAGATAAGAAAACAAACGTATCAGCCAGCTCACCACCCAATGTATACGGCATCCGCACGTGTCCCGTCCAGAGCAAGACGTCCAACAGTCCAACAATTGTAGATAGATGACACAGCGGTTCCAGTGATAACTTTTTCAGGCTAACTGAGTATATTTGATGGTGAGCTTTCGAGAGAACTAGCTCCCTTCTTCAGACAAGATGTTATACAAGAAATTGAAAATTCACAGACTTTTTATACACAAAAGACATGGACCTTCAAAGGGTCCTAGAATTCTTAAAAATAACAAATTGCAATATAAGCAGAGAAGTCATTTACAACAGGTCAAGACATCAACTATCTGGAAACTTGTGAGGCATGACGGAGGGGTCAGTAAATCTGCTTCTTATCTCACAGCCATCAGGTGCAATTTGTGGCCGTCACAGTTCACACATAGTTTGACATAAAGCTGGCATGAATATTTAGCCCATTTTGCAGAGTCTGAAATTTTTGCATTAATTTAAATTCCCACTCCTTTCTCTCCCTCTGCGTCTTAAAGTGTCCCATTAAAATCATAATTTTCAGATCTTCAATACAATGGTCATCTCTGGAGAAGTGTTGTGCCACTGGAAGATCAGTTCTGCTGTTATTAATAGTGAATCTGTGGGAGTTCATGCGCTGGCTGAGTCTCTGTCCTGTTTCCCCCACATAGAGGCCTGTGATGGGACATTGCGCACACATGATAAGATAAACCACATTGCTAGACCTGCAGGAAAATGTCCCCCTAATTCTGTGCACCTGTTGGGATTATGGGACAGGTACACTGTCAGCGGTGTGGATGTGCCTGCAGGTCTTGCACCTGTTCTGCAGACAGGGTGAGGTGCCATTTTCTGTTGGGGCCTTCAGGGCACTCCGGACAATAATACGCCGCAGGTTTGGTGGTTGCCGAAAGGAAAGGAGAGGGGGGACTGGGAATATGTCTTTGAGTCTGTTGTCCCTATGTAGTACAGGTTGAAGTTCCTTGGCAATCTTTCGTAGGATCTCCAGCTGTGGGTTGTAGGTTACAACTAGGGGCCCTCGTTCTTCCTTCTGGGTGTCTTTGTATGTAAGTAGACGGTCCCTGTTGATGGCGGCCGCTTTGCTGATTTGGTTGTCCGTCACTTTTGGCCTGTATCCCAATTGGAGAAATTTTGTCCTCAGATCCAGGAGGTGTTTGTCCAGGTCTGTCTTGTCAGAGCAAATACGATTGTACCGTATAGCCTGGCTGTATATAATGGATTGCTTTGTGTGTTTAGGGTGGAAGCTGTCATTCCTGAGGTAGGCCGTTCTGTCTGTGGGTTTGTGGTACACTGATGTGAGTAGCCGGTGCTCTTTGATGTGTATTGTAGTATCCAGAAAGTGGATTTTGCTCTCTGAAAAGGTAAGTTTAAGGTTGATGGTGGGGTGGAAGTTATTGAAGTCATTATGGAATTGAATTAGGGCCTCCTCGCCCGCAGTCCAGATGAAAATGATATCATCGATGTAACGGAGGTACATCATGGGTTTGGTGGTGCAAGTGGATAGATACGCTCCTTCCAGTTCAGCCATAAACAGATTTGCATATTGGGGCGCACATCTGGACCCCATTGAAGTTCCCATTCGCTGTAGATATAGGTCCTCTCCAAATTTAAAATAGTTGTGGCTAAGTATGAATTGTATGAGCTGTGTTACTGGTTTTGTTGGGAGGTTTAGTTTCTCCAGGTGCGTCCGACATGCTGCAACTCCATCCTTGTGGGGTATGTTTGTATACAACGATTCTAATCCCCCCTCTCCTTTCCTTTCGGCAACCACCAAACCTGTGGCGTATTATTGTCCGGAGTGCCCTGAAGGCCCCAACAGAAAATGGCACCTCACCCTGCCTGCAGAACAGGTGCAAGACCTGCAGGCACATCCACACCGCTGACAGTGTACCTGTCCCACAATCCCAA
Organism: Phyllomedusa bahiana; assembly: GCA_025379985.1. NCBI lineage: Eukaryota > Metazoa > Chordata > Amphibia > Anura > Hylidae > Phyllomedusa > Phyllomedusa bahiana. Next base: position 27,987 of record JAODAL010022528.1, read on the forward strand.
CAGGTGCACAGAATTAGGGGGACATTTTCCTGCAGGTCTAGCAATGTGGTTTATCTTATCATGTGTGCGCAATGTCCCATCACAGGCCTCTATGTGGGGGAAACAGGACAGAGACTCAGCCAGCGCATGAACTCCCACAGATTCACTATTAATAACAGCAGAACTGATCTTCCAGTGGCACAACACTTCTCCAGAGATGACCATTGTATTGAAGATCTGAAAATTATGATTTTAATGGGACACTTTAAGACGCAGAGGGAGAGAAAGGATTGGGAATTTAAATTAATGCAAAAATTTCAGACTCTGCAAAATGGGCTAAATATTCATGCCAGCTTTATGTCAAACTATGTGTGAACTGTGACGGCCACAAATTGCACCTCATGGCTGCGAGATAAGAAGCAGATTTACTGACCCCTCCGTCATGCCTCACAAGTTTCCAGATAGTTGATGTCTTGACCTGTTGTAAATGACTTCTCTGCTTATATTGCAATTTGTTATTTTTAAGAATTCTAAAACCCTTTGAAGGTCCATGTCTTTTGTGTATAAAAAGTCTGTGAATTTTCAATTTCTTGTATAACATCTTGTCTGAAGAAGGGAGCTAGTTTTCTCGAAAGCTCACCATCAAATATACTCAGTTAGCCAGAAAAAGGTATCGCCTGATTTCTTCACTCTTCCACTACTTTCTATGGCTAACACGGTACAACATTATACTAACAGCGGTTCCAGGAAATTCGAATAAAATATTCAGACGTTTATTTCCAATTCAATAAAACAACACCAAGTACCCTCCACGGCATAGCAAACTAACTGGGGTCGTTTTTTGCTATGCCGTGGAGGGTACTTCGGTAATTTCCTGGAACCGCTGTGTCATCTCTCTACAATTGTTGGGTAGTTCTTTTAACTAGTATAATTAAACGCTATATTTTATCACTTTATAGTTATGGAGACTGAATTCACTAAAAACTTAGATAAATAAGGTTTTTGGGTTTTCCTGTGGCGTGAATTCTTTAATTCTAACACATTCCTTCAAATATCTAAGAATGAACCCACCATCACCACCTGTCAACAGTGGAATGCCACAACAATAGCAACTAGTGTAAGTCTGTGGCTGAGCCATGGTGGTGAGACATGATGATTTTGAGGAAAGGTTTACGTGAGATGTCAGAATATTAGAAGTGTGTGGCCTGTTTTTCTTTAGTCTTTAACTCAGATCTATGCAGCAATTAAATATGACAGGCTTAAATGTTTGTAGTCATAGGTTGCGATTTTCCTGGTTTAAAGAAACCTTCCCCACATTAATCTTTGGTTTTTATTTTGACAAATCCATGTTTCCAGGAAGTTTCTGGGGTCAGCACAGCATCTGTTGTTGGTTACAGAGAGATGTAGGGTTTCTTTGTACTTGTGTCTATGGCAACAAGGAATTAAATATATAGGACCAGGGCCTTCCCAAAATATTGAGCTTCTGTTTCAAATGTTTACTTATGTGTTACATTGTATGAAATCTTATGAATCTAGTCTAATCAACTTTTCATTAAAGAGCACTAGTACAGAAGAAAGAAATGTTGAACAAACACAATGCAAAGTTAACAGCAACCAAAAGAAAATGGTAGCCATGACTTTGCCAAGAACTAGAACAAAAGTCCTCAAAGATCACTAATGGTCATAAGGAGCAGAATCTGATCTGATCAGCTCTATGGCTGCAACACCGCTTACAATTGTTCCAATCAAATTGCAATGAACACGATTTCCATAGACATCTCTATGGATTACAGTGGATGTTTGTGATGGCAATTACTACCAGTTGACCTCTGACCCATCAAGTTTATGGTTTTTTAGTAGTTGGCTTCATTATTTTACCCAGAAAACAATAGGACCTTGGTAGATTTTAAGAAAGTAATTGGAATGGTTAGGACCCATAAACCCTTCCTTTGCAATTCATTAAAAGCAAGGACTTCTGGTACCCATGAAACTAAAGCCATGTTGCAGATAGACCTGCAGCCAGTTTTGGAAGCATGAGATCCAGTGTTCTCCCAATTTGAAGCTGAAACAGTCTGATGACCTGCTAACAGAGATCTTGGCTATGGACTGCTAGACACTAGTAAATGGGTGAACTGCTAAGTAACTGTCACACAGTAAATCAAGAGGGTGTGACATTTTCCACTGGTCTACAGGTTACGAGAAAGATTTCCACAAGCCCAAAAATGTCACTAACATAATACAAAGTGAAGATTAAAGACAAATAAGCAGATAACTAATACATATACTTTATACACAATGTACCAGAAAAAAATAAGGCAAACTTCACCTAATACCAAAGGAGCCGCTCATCCTGGCAAATGTAAAGAGCAGTACAGGACATGTAGTACCGCACTGTACTGTAGAGAGGCGTTAATAGACCGCCAATCACTGCATGCACATCACTAATACATGTAAGAGCAGTACAGGACATGTAGTACCGCACTGTACTGTAGAGAGGCGCTACAAGCCCAACAATCACTGTATGCACATCACCATTACATGTAAGAGCAGTACAGGACATGTAGTACCGCACTTTACTGTAGAGAAGCGTTACTAGACCACCAATCACTGCATGCACCTCACTAACACATGTAAGAGCGGTACAGGACACGTAGTACCGCATTGTACTGTAGAGAGGTGCTACTGGACCCCAATCACTGCATGCACCTCACTAATACATGTAAGAGCAGTACAGGACATGTAGTACTGCACTGTACAGTAGAGAGACACTACTAGACCACCAGTCACTGCATACACCTCACTAATACATGTAAGAGCAGTACAGGACATGTAGTACCGCACTGTAATGTAGAGAGTCGCTGCTAGACCGCCAATCACTGCATGCAAAGCGCTAATAGAGATATTTCACAAGTAAAATGTTCATGCAATGTATGGGTTAATTTTCATACATCTATACTAACAAATATGAAGAGCATAACAGTTTTACAAGATTTGTCTCATGAAGTCCTAGCTGAACTAATGATCAGCACCTAGCAACCTGAAGTAATCCATGCGGAAGCTTTTGCTGGCCATAATGTTGGGAAAGTCAGGTCTGCTAGAATGATACCTAGTCTTTGCTCTGAGAAGACACTTTGTAGTGCTGAGAGATAAGACCTCATACAAAACTGTTTTGTATTAAGGAGAGCCAGTACTGCTAAAGCTGCATCATGGTATCTCATTTAGCCATCAAAAATGCTGCTCTGTACCAAGAGGCACAGTTTGGGTGCAGTTTTAACTGTGCTCCAATTAAACTGCCTTTATTAGCAGCAAGCTTCTTTCAGTTGTCTAATTGTTCTGAAATGTGTTTCAAGAAAGTAATCAATTTCTGTGTTTGAAGTCTTGTGTATTACAGAAACACTAAATGATTACTCAATTACAAAACATTTTATATATGGGAAAGAAGTTTAATTGGAGAGCAGTTAAAACTGCACCAAAACTGCACTGTGTGAAAGCAGCCTAAGGGACTAATACTCCTCAAAATCCTGCCAAAGATGGTTTTCTAAGTTTCCTAATATTACGATTCATATTAGAAGGCATATTAAAGAGCCAAACATTGACTAATAGGGTAACTACCTCCAATATTTGAAGATGGTGTAAAGATCCACGGCACTCACAATGGGTTCACATACAATGTATATGTTATTCCATTGCAGTTATTTACAGAGCCCGAAAAAACAAGAAAGGAAAACGTGACCAGATATCATGACATTTCGGTCTGGTCTAAACCTTACTCAGTGACGTAAATAGCCACAGAGAATGAGGTGAATGAGGCTCAATGAAGTTGCTAGCATGTAGGTGGAAATCCACTTGGGTAAACCGTTTCAGCCATCAGGAATGGATAGTGGCATATCATAAGGCTCATTAACCTCTTACTGATATTGGACGTACTAGCACTTCCTGGTGCTGATAAGGGGCTATGTAGTGGGATCGCAGAGCAATCCCGCTACATAGGCAGTGGGTGCTGGCTCCATTCGATGCTGTTTAACCCCTCAGGGTTAAGCTTAGCGGTCATGAGCTAAGTGAATGAGAAACAGTGCCGACCTGGAACCCACAGCGAGATTGCAAGGTCTCGATCGGTTTGCCTTTTGAAAGCTTCCATCGCCGCCATGTTTTCTGTTTTACTACTTCCTAGGGTAGGAAGTAGTAAAACCGCCATCTTTGTACACCCTATTTATACAATGCTGTAGGCTTTATTAACGACCACGTCCCCTAATGGTCAAGCACCCTAGGCGGACTCAATGTTAGAGTAAAAAAATAAATTATATTTTCGAGTATTAAAAAAAAATTAGAAGTTCAAATCACCCCAATTTTGCCATTTTACAAATAAAAAAGTATAAAAGTTACATATAATTTGTATCGCCACGTCCATAAAAGTCCACTCTATTAAAATTTAACATCATTTATCCCGTATGCTGAACACCATAGAAGAAAAAAATCCAAGCGCCAAAATTGTGTTTTTCTGCTCAATTCACGTTCCCTAAAATTGGAAAAGAAGTGATCAAAAAAGTCACATGTATTCCAAACCGGTACTATTAAAACGTATACTTTAGCCCACAAGAAATGCCCCCTCACTCAGGTCCATAGGAGAAAAGCATAAAAATGTTATTGGGCGAATTTCTCAAAAATTCGATTCGGTGACTTCGCCGAATTTTCTGACAAAATTTGTTTTGGTCCGAATTACTTAAAAAACAGCTATTTCCAGGCTGCACAGAGCCTGCAGGGTGCTGTAGAACGTTGTGCCATGCTTAAATATGCAGAGGGAGCTTGGTTTGGTCTTCATACAATGTTGTGTTTTAGTATGACACGCACATGACTGCCGCCGCTCTTAGAATCGCTTCACTATAAAATTCCCTGGGCACTTACGGGGGAAAAACTGACCAAAAACCTGAAGCGGGAATGTAGCCTGATAAAGTCATGGCAGCGAAAGCTGGAAAAAAAACAAGCTGAGAGCTCAGGTGGCAACATCAGTGACAGAGTGTGGAGGTGACGGTGCAGCCAAGCAGCAGAGGCAGGCAGGCACAATGACAGAGTGTGGAGGTCACGGCAGCAGCAGCATGAGGTCAGACAGTGGCACAATGACATTCTGGAGGTGGAAAAACTGGAGTAGGCCACAGAGTGGCACAATGACACAGTGTGGAGGTCACGGTAGCAGTAGCATGAGGTCAGGCAGTGGCACAATGACATTCTGAAGGTGACAAAAACAGGAGCAGGCCACAGGGTGGCACAGTGACAGAGAGTGGAGATGACGGCGGCAGGAGCAACAGCATGAGGTTAGAGAGTGGCACAATGACACAGTGTGGAGGTGAACGCAGCAGCAACAACAGCAGGAGCATGAGGTCAGAGAGTGGCACAATGACACAGTGTGGATGTCACGGCACCAGCAACAGCAGCAGCAGCATGAGGTCATAGAGTGGCACAAGGACAGAGTGTGGAGGTGGGTGGCAATACCAGTCCCTGGTAAAGATGGTGGTAGGCTGATGAAGAAACTGTCAGCAGATGTGTGGCATCAGGCGGGTGGCGGCAACAGAATAGTGGCTGAGGCAGATAGTTTGAACCCAGACTCTTTTCTCACAGTTTGGGTGGGGCGTCATGGCTGAATGTAGTCTAAACGCCTAAGGCATTGGTGTGTGGAAACCGGGCCCGATCCACCCTTGATTCATCTTGACAAAGGCAGTCCGTTCCACTTTTGCCGTGGAAAAGCATGTTCTCCTTGGGGTAAACGATGGCCCCTGCCGCACTGAACACCCCTCTGATGCCACACTACTGTCCGGGCAGAACAGCTTCTCCACTGCAAACTCGGCAATTTGGGCGGCCACACATCCAGTTTGGCTGCCCAGCAGTCCAGCGGATCTTCTAACTGGGGTGGCAGAGTGCTGTCCAAGTAGGCCATCACCTGTTGGTTCAGGGTCTGCTCCAGGTCCTGCTGCTGATACTGCTGGCGACTGCTCTCCTCACTAGGCGGGTGAAGGAAGCTGCTCATCAGTGACTCCAGACTTAGGTTGCTGCTGATGGAGCTGGTACTGCTCCTACCCCCCCCACCCTCCCCTAGCAGCCACAGCAGTAGTACGTGAAACGCTGAAGAACCCCCCCGGTCAGACCTGTCAGAGGAGAGACGATGCCGCACAAAAGGCCCGCGGCCAACTGACTACGGATAATTTCCCTATGTAAAATTTTGGGGTTTGTTCCCCCCTCTCAGCAGCTTTGGGAAAATGCTCCCATTTTGGACCGTACGAGGGGCCAATAGGGTGGAGAGCCAGAAGTCATCCATCTGCCGATGCTGACTATTCGGGCTGTCACAGCCAGCAAATCGGCATGCTGCGGGGCCCTCTGCACAAGTGACTCCGAGGGGCTCCCGCCTTCATCTCCACTTTATACTGCCACGGTGCTTGCGGGTCATTTTTCCTCGTCTTCCTCATCTCCATCCACCTCCTCCAGCTGCTCCCTCCCCCTCCTTGTCACCTGGGTAGAAAATCCACTCATTTCACCAACAATGCTTCTGCTCCAATGTCCCCCCTCCTCCTCCTCCATTTCAGTCCACTCCGGACTCATGTGGGCCCCGGGGATGTAGTCGCCACGTCTCCAGTCCCCCTGCCCAGACAGATTTTTCAGCATCTGTTCCAGGACATGAAGCAGTGGAATGACGTTATTTATCCCGTAGTCCCCGGCGACTGACAAAAAAACGTCACCTCCTCGACTGGCCTCAACAAACGGCAGGTGTCACGCATGAGCTGCCACTGGGTGACATCAAAGTACCACAGGGGATTTTCTCCTTCGCCTGGATCATCAAAAAATCGTTAATGGCCTTTCCTGTTCATACAGTCGGCCCCAAAAAATTGCAGGCTTGAATTCCAAGGGGTGGAAACATCGCAAATCAGAGTGTGTTGGGGAAGGCCTTCTGCTGCTGCAACTCGAGGGGGTTTTTCATTTGCGTTGGCCGAGAAAGCCCACATCGTTTTCTTGCTGCATACGCGGAGCAGTTCCCCCCCTGTGTGACTTTTGTTCGCCGAGGCAAGCCAGGTGTAGAATGCGTGACCGCTGTGCCCTACACTGGGGTAGAGGAGTATACTGTGGAGGCTAAATGGGGGGTGGGGTGGAGGGGGAGAGGGGGACTTTGTGGCAGAACCGAAGTTTGACAACGTGGAGGAGAAAGCCCATTCCTGTCCAATTTGTTGGTTCCGGGCAGAAGCACATTCCCGGGGGGGGGCCAAAGGACATGAAGCCCGACCATGTTACAGCTCCAACGTCCGCCGCCTGCCCTTGAAACAAACCGAAAACCAAGGACTGGCCCACCTTTTTCTACAATTTATAAGTGCGGGTACTGCCTTTTTGGAAAAGAAATTACGTTTGGAACCCCATCTCGGCTGGCCAACCATAATTTTCCTAAAACGGGCAGACTTCACCATTTGGAAAAGGGGGAGGGACGCAGTAACCAACAATTTGGCAGGAGCACGGGCAGCTCTGCACCTTAGTGGTTGGACCATACTGTGTCCTTTTCAATCGCCCGCGGGAAAGACTGTGGGGCCCTGAGTAGCGGGAGCAGGACATCTGGGCCGGGGGTGATGGCAAAAAAGAAACAGCTCCCCCTGCAGAGGTGGTGGAGTCCCTTACTGGCTGCAATGGCATGCGTCCACTGGGCTTCGCTGCTGTTGCCGCGGGGCAGGATGGAACACCCCATTTGAGCCACGTTTCTCCCCGCCACCGATGGGACACTGCATTGTTGAGCGGGCCGTGGTGCCAACGTTAGCCCCTCCACGCTTCACTTTTTGCCCACAAATTTTACATAACCCACTTTGGCTCCTCCGTATCTTAGCAAAGAACGCCACACCGCCGATATCTGTTTTTAACCCCAACGCTCCGCACTGAGTGACTACACCGCCGCTGCCTTTTGCTGAGCCCCGGCCGCTACTTTTGGGCCTCGAAGCGGGTTTTTTTACCCTGTGGGCCCCCCTTGCTCCCGACCCCACACTGCTGCTATCCTCGACTCACCCACACAACCCCTGCTGCGCCCGCTGCCTGACGGCAAACTGACCCCCTTTTTCCGACGATATGAAAAGCCCTTTCCTCCCCGGGCCCCCAAAGGGTTCGACTACTCAACATCTTTTGTGTTTTATCGTCACGCTGCCTCATACCGTCTGTAGCAGGGCTGCCCCCCCACAACATACCCCCCATTCCCCCCTCCACATCTAACTTTGCCCCTACTGCAAGAAGCAGGGATATGGGCCCCCTTTCTTCCGCCAAGTAGCGCTGACTGCCCTCCTCAAATTGTTTATCCTCCAAAATAGTGGCGGAGCCCAGACCACATAGTAATCTCTGGGTGAGAACGGATGGGGCAGAGGCGGGTTGAGGACAGGTGAGGGCCGGGGACCCGCTCCCGGGCCATGCCAACTAAGGTTTGTGTCTGACGTTCCCACCGACCTTGGCGGGGGTTTGTCAGATGTCATCTGGGGAAGGGGAAATGAACTAGTCAACCAATCAAGAACCCTTGGGGTTGTTAGTCATCACACGGCCGCTAGATGACAACGGCAGTTGTGGCCCCCCACCGAGTGACCCCGCTGCGACATCCCCTTGCTGTGCTGCGACCTGGCCTACTCCGGGAAAATGTTTGTGCCACTGCCACTTGCAGGTGAAGAGCCGGCCACCTCTCTGTCTGACATACTGTTTGTTCTAAAATGTACAGACACTTTTTGATGAAGAAAATCTGTAAATTTTACTCCAAATGAACCCATTAACAAGCATTGGTAACCCTTGGAAAATAAATTGCGCTCCACAAATGGGCCCGGGAAAAAATTTTCTTGTATGGTCGTTTAAAACACTGTATTTTACTGAATGTAAAAGCAAAAACAGGCTTAATTAAAACCTTTGGGTATGAATTATGCTACAGGCAAAAATTGATTCTTTTGGGGGTTTAAAAACAAGTTCCTTTTTGTGACCACAACAGCAGAACAATGCTTAATTAACCCCTGGGTCTAAATTGCACCAAAGAAATGAGCAACCAATAATTACCACTTGTAGCGTGTTACAATGGCGTGTTTTTTTACGGTACACAACAAGAGAAAAACTTGTAATTAACCTTCGGTTATGAATTTGCTACAGGAAAATTCTTTTTTGGGGGTGAAAAAGACGGTTTTCTTTAGTGACCACAACAGCAGAACAACGCTTAATTAACCCCTGGAATGTAAATTGCGCAAAAGAATTGAGCAACCAAAAATGAAGTGAAATTTGGTTTGTAAAAACGCTGTTTCTTTAAATGAACACAACAGGAACGGGCTTAGAAAACCCCTTTGGGAATATTCATGTGGTGTGAGCGGTTAGCATTAAAATGTATATGCACCTGCATTGGACGTACACTGGACTTCAGTTCCAATACCCAACAAAATCAGAAAAAGAACATTAAAAGAAGCAGTCTCTGAGACAAGCTAAAGACACCCCCAAAAATCGCTGAAATAAAAAATGAGTTCTTTAGTAAGAGATATCAAAAGCAGCCGTGGCAGCACCTTCCCTAATCAGTACATTGAGAGCGTATGAGCTCCCAGCGTTGCGCCCGGACTTATATAGTGGGGTGACGTCACAGAATCCCGCCGGGCTCCCGATTGGCTTCATCTCTGCACAGTCATGCAGGCTATGCCCTTCTTTCCCCCAAGTGCTTTGCCCCATGTAACACCATGTGCTCGCAGCCATTTTAATCAATCAAAAGCACACTTCGTTCACGTGAAGTACCCCAAACTTCAACTTCGTTCCGAACCGAAGTTTTCCTGAAATTCTAAACGAATTCTACTTTGTTAGAATCAATTCGCCCATCTCTAGTTATTGGTTGTCCCACGAAATAAAAGCCCTCATATGTCTATGTAGATGAAAAAATAAAAAAGTTATGGCTCTGGGAAGGCAGGAGGGAAAAACAGATGTGACAAAAAAATAATAGGCTGCGTCGGGAATGGGTTAAAGAGCCAAACATTGACTAAGAGGATAACCTCCGATAGGTGGCACTTACTAGATGATTTTCTTCCTTTCATGAGAGAGCTAATTTGCATACTTTTTGCCCCTCAGATAATTTCCAATAAGACTTCAGGTACAGCTGGTTTACTTGTGGAGAGTCAGCTTAATCTTCTCAGAAGATAAAAGCTGCCCCTTCCAGTTGTCTTCCTATGGTTAAGGACTATGCTTCACAGGTGAATAAGGATGCAAGAGACCAGCATAACCATCTTAGGGAGCATAAATGAAAAAAAAAATGTATCTTACCTATGGGGAAAGTCATAAATCTAATGGCTGATGGAGCAAGTCAGCTTGTGTGAAAAAGATGTATAGTTATTTTATTTATATGTATAGCACTGTTATTTTCCACAGTGCTGTATAGAAATTGTCACCATTCCTCCCTGTTCCCATTGGAGGCACAATCTAAATTCCACATAAACCGACCGGTATGTTTCTGGATTGTGAGGGAAACCAAAGTACTCAGACTAAGCCCACACAAACATGAGGAGAACATACAAACTCCATACAGATGTAGTCCCTAGTGAAATTTTAACTCAGGATCCCAGTACAATGCTAAACATTGAACCACCCTGCTCAGCAGTGAACTAGTTGAATCAAATAGATGTTGAAGACCAGATCCTCATCACCTTGTGTTTGGACCTGCTGATGACCCAGCAAGTTCACAGATTTGTTGTTCTACCATCAAAAACCACTGACAGATCCATTATAAAATCCAAAACTACAAGACTATTATGACAAAGATACTGCAATCCAAAATAATTGGGTATCATTTGTATGAAAATCAGTCTTGCTCTATTGGCCTGTACTTGTGGATGGATCTGCACTGATTATTTTATGTATAAAATTATCATTATTTAAAAATAATTTATATTAAAGACTCTCTGTAAAAACGCGGTCATAATCCAATGATATCAGGAACATATCCCATGTACTGTACATGAAATTATTTCCAAAACAATTGAAGTTTCCAGGATTTGAAGTTTCCCAGGGGCTCCTGAAATTTTTCCAAATGTGCATATTTTTTGGATGCAAGACAAAATTATTTTTTTCAGTTCGTGTAATGTTAAGTACCTGTTTTCTGTCTTTGTACTTTTGTCTTAAAGGAATGTATTATATCACCAAAAATCCCTTTCCTGTTGACTGATACAAATTGTTAAGGAACTTAACAAAGGGATCTTTATTTTTGTTTCTTGAAGACTAATTAATTAACTTGACAAATGTAGCCATTTGAGATTTTTACAAAGATTTCTTCATTTATGTTTGTATTAGTTTAAATCATTTATCCCAACAGAGTACCAGCAAGAATCCAAGATTCCAGACCCTAAATGTAGAAACAGGCACTGCCACCATAGTGATCATATTTCTGACATATTACATGGCTATATACAACAATATCTGCATCCACTGGGTCAAATGCATGTCACTATTTCCACATTAAGCCAGTAGGTCTCTGATCTTAGATGCTGGTTGTGTTTCTTCATGTACTATATTAGTTTGTAGAACTACATTGTCAGCCCTACATTGTCAGACTGTGAGTAAACTAAACCCCGTGTGACCAAGTGATAAATTTTTTTTAATATTATAACCTTTTATAACATGGAGCTTTGATTTGACTGAAAGTAATTGCTCTGGAACCCACTGCTCAAAGGGCTTTGTCATGTCTTTATAGGTGATGGGGAGCAATATATAATGGAACATAGGGCACTTAGATGCAATTCTGGGTTGAAGAATATGGTAATCATAAATTCTGCATTTCTTAAACTTTGGCAGTAACCATTGAGGATTACATCCCCATTCCAGGTTTGATATTGAGCCTTATGGCTTACTTGTTAAATAGGTTGTCCATAAAAAAAAAATGAACTGCTTCAGGACACGGGTGATCCAAAAAAAGAAAAAAAACCCTGATACCTAGCTGTCCCCCACTGCTGCCCTCTGGAGCTCCCAGTATCCGCCCTTCTTGATTTATGTTTTCTTCTAGAAAGATGGTCACATTTTATTATATGGTTTTTCTATATACCTATGAAAATGAACAGGGGATAGTTGAGAGGGCCACATAAAATTAATTTTTACACTTATCACTGATGCCCTAAAAAGGCAATTTGAAGGTAAAGCTAAACGCACAGTGGCCATGGACTTACATTCGCCTTCCTTTCTTGAATATTATAAAGCAGAGAAGATGACTCAATGTTTAAGATCCCATTTGCACCCAAATTTATTTCCCAAATGTTTGCACTAGATTTTAACACATTTTAAATAAATACAATTTTGACTTAATATTACAGTAAACTGAATATCTGCAGTGAAACTCAGGTACCTGGATTTAATCCAAAGTAACTGGAGACTGCCAGGGCTAATTCCTCTCCGGCTCAAGGTGTTAATACCTTGAAGGACAAATTCTTTGGTATCTTGGAACGTGTTAGATCTGAGGCTGAGAGACACTGAGTGGCACTGTGATCCCCACTGTAGTGGGGAGGTTTACAGTTTGCAGAATAACAGGACAGCATATTTTTCGACAAGTAGGCTATGTCCACACAGTATAGAAAAAGGATTCTAAAACCGCTGAAAATCCGATCGTTTAGCCTGCCAATAGACTTTAGGAGAAAAAAACGATCTGTGTAGACTACGATCGTTTTATGGCGCCGGCAGTTTTAGGAACATGTTGTAAAAACCGCTGGCGCCTGGAGTCTTTCCGTCGGTTTCCTGTACATTCAATTGTATGTGCCGACAGAAACAAAGCTAAAACCGAGCACGTTTTCACTCAAAGCGTGCCAAAAACCGTGGCCGTACATCGGACAAAAAATGGTTGACTTTCGGACGTTTTTTTGTCCAATGCTGTGTGGATCTAGGCGTAGATGTAAAAGATCCATGAAACATCTACAGTGGGCAATTTCCCGCAGACCACAAGGGACTCACATTCTACAGATGACTCCAGGTTCTCCCTACTAGACAGAAGACTATATGGTGGTGGAGACTTATTAGACAAGGGGGAGGGGCAGATATTAGTGGAGGAACATGTTTTTTTGTTTTTTTAAATTAAGATCAACACCGATAAAGTATCCTCCAAGATGAAAAACCTAGTAGCAAATATTTAATTTACGTAATTATGCAAGAGTTTAAAAAAATACTTTTCATTTTGTCCTGATAGCAAAATAGATTGGTTCAGGCTGGACTTTGATTAAAAAAAAAAATCTTACATGATTAAAATTAAAGATATACCTTTTAGGTGATTTTACCACTGTTGAGTAAAGAGAGCCTAACTCTGGTAATACCTTGGTTAGTGACAAAGGAATACCTTTTATGCAGTAATTAATACCTACTGTATGTGAAGATTGAGTTAGATAAGCAGAATGTAATGAGGAGACATTATATTTTAATGTCTTTGATGTCTTAAAATCTTAGATTAAATGCCTCCATCATCCAAACCTCCTAGGTTTGACTTTGCAGCAGTTCTCTGGAATGTGCTACCCTGTACGATCAGGCAAACTCATAACACTCATAGTTTTAAGCACACCCTGATAATTTTTTTTTTTTAGGAAAGGTTTGTCCCAAAGCCTTAATTGCTGCTCTTAAAATTTTAAATCACCCCACTTTTTCTGGCACTCCATGCACTTGGGCAATCCCCAGGCACTTATCTGTATATAGATGTTGGCATAGTTCCAAATTTTGAAATTGAAAAAAAACAGGAAAATTGTAGTGGGCGGCGCCCTAAACGTTTTCACAGCAAAAAATTTTCAAAGGGCAAAACCCCTCTTGTCGGGGTGCCCCCGCCCTTCAAAAAAACCACACCCCCTCCACCTAACTGCATAAAAGGCTTTTGGGAAAAAAGCCAGGTAGATGCCCCTTTTAGCCAGGTAGTAGCCCCCCCCATAACCAGGTAGTGCCCCTTAAAAGGCAGGTTAATTTTATACCCCTTTTTGCCAAGGGGAAATTTTCCCCCCCGGGAGGCCCCCGTTTGATTCCCCTCTGTTTTTCCCGTAGATGCCCCCCTTTTTTGTTAGCCAGGTAGTGCCCCCCTTTGGGGGTTAAGGGGGGCCCGGTAGTTTCCCCCTTTTCCAACCCCCCCAATTTTTTTACCAGTAGTTTCCCCCTTTTTTGTGCCCCTGGTTAAGATGCCCCTTAAATTTTGTTTGCCAGGTAGTGCCCCCTCTTTGGGGGTTTCCCCCAGGTAAGATTGGGCCAACTCCCTTTTTTAGGGCCCCCAAGGGATTGCCCCCCTTTTTTAGCCCGGGAAATTTCCCCCTTGTTGCCAGGTAGATTTCCCCCATTGTTAGCCAGGTATTGCCCCCTTTTTTAGCCCGGGAGTGCCCCCCCTTTTTTCCAGGTAGATGCCCCCCTTGTTTTCCCGGGAGTGCCCCTGTTGCCGGTAGTTTCCCCTCCCGTTACCAAAGGGAGTGCCCCCTTTTTTAGCCAGGGAGTGCCCCCAATTTGAGCCAGGGAGATGCCCCATTGTTTCCCGGTAGTTTCCCCCTTTTTTGCCAGGTGATGCCCCCATTGATTGCCAGGAAACTTTTTCCTTCCCCAACCCCCTTGTTTTTGCCCCCTTTTTTAGGGGGCCCCCCTGTTTCAGGTTTATTTCCCCATTGTTTGCCAAAGGGAGTGCCCCCATTGTTTTGGCAGGTAGTTTCCCTTTTCCCCCCTTTGTTGCCAGGTGTGCCCCCTTGTTTTTCCAGGTATTTCCCCTTTTTGCCAGGTAGTGCCCCCTCTGGGGGTTTTGGGCCCCGGTTTTGGATGCCCCCCTTGTTTGCCAAAGGGATTTTTTCCAAACCCCTTTTTTGTTAGGGCCCGGTAGTGCCCCCTCCCGTTCCCAGTAATGCCCCCATTTTTGGCCCCCTTGGGTAGTGCCCCCCTTTTTTGTCAGGGTAATTTTTTGCCGGGGCCCCCTGTTGCCAAAGGTAGTTGCCCCCTTTTTTAGCCAGGTAGTGCCCCCCATTGTTTTCCAGGTATGCCCCCCCATTGTTTTTGCCCCCGGGTTAAGGGGTTTCCCCCCTTGTTTGCCAGGTAGGCCCCCTTGTTTTCCCCGGGATGCCCCCCTTTTTGCCCCGGTGATCCCCCATTTTTTTGCCAGGGCTGCCCCCCATTGTTTGCCCGGTAGTGCCCCCTTGTTGCCCGGTTTAAAGCCCCCATTGTTTTCCAGGTAATGCCCCCCCCTTTTTTTGGGCAGGGAGTGCCCCCTCTATTGCCCGGTTTATGCCCCCCTTGGGTTTTTCAGGTAGTGCCCAAATTTTTTTGCCAGGTAGTGTCCCCCTTTTTGGTTTGCCCCCGTAAGGTTTTCCCCCCTTTGGGGGTTTTCCCAAAGGATAGTGCCCCTCTGTTGCCCGGGGGATGCCCCCAATTTTTTGCCAAGGGGGAGTGCCCCCCTTCCCAGTTTTCCAAGGGTTTTATGGCCCCCCTTGTTTGCCAGGTAGTGCCCCCCCTGTTTTCCAGGTATGCCCCCCTTGGGTTTTCCAGGGGAGTTTCCCCTCTGTTTTCCAGGTAGTGCCCCCCCTTGTTTGCCAGGGAAGGGCCCCCCCTGTTGCCCTTCCCCGGGGTAGTGACCCATTTGTTTGCCCGGTAGTGCCCCCCTGTTGCCAGGTAGTGCCCCCCCAAAAAATTTAAAAAATAAAACCACTCACCCGGGCCAGGCTCCCGCAGCGCGGCCGGGGTCCGGGGCGATTCCCAGGGGAAAATGGAGCAGCCGCGCGTCATTCCCCCCCGCGCCGCTGATGTAAGTCGGGCACCCCGGGGGGTTTTAAAAACAGGGAGGAGGGGGGGAGGGGGGTCCCCCCCTGCCTCCTCCCCGCAAGCGAGACCCCCGGGGGGTGAAGCGGGGGGCCCGCGGCCGGCCCCAACCCCCCCTGCGGGCAGTCCCGGCCCCGGGGCCAGAGTAGAAATGCCAACTTGCCCGGGGGGGGGGGGGGGGGGGGGAAAACCCCCAAATTTCGGGACCCCCCCCCCCCCCCCAAAAAACGGGGGAGTTGGCATGTATGAAAGTATTGTCTGGGTGGCAAGGGTTTATTCATTTATCAGAATAAAAACATGTTTCCCGTTTGGGGCGATTCATCCCGCTTTTATGTATTCTACCCCGTAGAATATGGCTGGGGCATTGTATAAACTAAGCACTTCTCATCTTTCGTCTCACCCCTATTTCTACATTGATTGTAAGCTCTTGCGAGCAGGGTCCTCACACCTGTTGTTGGATCTGTTTGTAGCCATTTACTATGTAATGTTTGTTTTTTGTCTGTACTTATGCCCTCTACGTCGTAAAGTGTCTCAGAATATATTGGCGCTATAGAAATAAAGATTACTATTCTTATCTGAAGAAAGTTTCTAAATCAATTTTTGTGACTACATAGAACTAAATGAATTACCCACTAATAGGTACATCACAGTAAAACCAGCTTAAAAGGTGGGTGACATTGTTATTATGAATAGTGTAAAATATAAGAATGAGCTCTGGAGACAATAAGGAGATGTGAATGTATATCAAACACTTTCTGGTGACCCTACATTTTATCGAATAAGATTAAGGGTATGTTCACAAAGACGAAATTATGGTAATCCATAGCTCTCATAGAGAACTATGGATTACGCCTCCTCTCCCCGCGCGTACAATACGATCGTATTGTACGAGCGGGGAGATAAATGACATGTCTATGGGGCTGGCGGGCTGCCGCCTTCCCTCCGCGTACTGTACGCCCCGCAATTACGCCATGTGAACATACCCTAAGAGTGTTGTCAATATTATATGCGGGTCCTGTTTGAGTCCTTGTGTTTAAGATTTTGTGCCGATGTACAGAGGCACCGTCGGACCACGGGCAAGACTGAAACTGTAATGCAGACTTTTGCGTCCCCCAGCAGCAATAGGAATAAAACAATTTAACTTTAATAATGACTGTTTAAAACAAAGGGCTGCCATCTCCCTCTGATGTGTTACTTGTAGAGTCTCTATGAGTAACAGCCAAAGAGGGCGATGGCAGCCGTTTGTTTTTAAACAGTTATTATTAAAGTTTAACATTGGTGCTGGAGGACACACAAGTGTGCATTACAGAAAGCAGAAATTACTGGGTCTTTTGAAAAAAAATGGACCAGCTTCTTTTTCCATTAATTAATTAATTAATCATATCCCCCCCGAAGCCGTCTTTTCTCAAGACTAAATAAGTTCAGTTCTTTTAACCTCTCCTCATAACTAAGATGCTCCATTCCCTTTATAAGTTTGGTTGCTCTTCTTTGCACTCTCTCTAGCTCCATTATATCTCTTCTATAAACTGGGGCCCACAACTGAAAAGCATATTCCAAGCGAGGTCGCACCAATGCTTTATAAAGCAGTAGAATTACATCCTTGTCCCGCGAGTCCATGCCTCTTTTAATACACGCCAATATCTTACTTGCCTTAGAGGCAGCTGATTGACACTGCATGCTTTTCTGTAGTCTATGATCTACAAGAACACCCAGATCTTTCTCAACAAGCGCTTCTCCAAGTTTTTCTCCCCCTAGGACATATGACACCTGTAGATTATTTTGACTCAGATGCAGAACCTTACATTTATCCACATTGAACCTCATTTGCCAAGTAGATGCCCAAGCTCGCAGTGTGTCCAAGTCTGCTTGCAATTTATGAGCATCGTCCATAGATTGCACTACCCTGCATAGCTTGGTGTCATCTGCAAAAATAGAAACCATGCAGTACATTGACCTAAGGCGTTTTGGATCTTAGAATTGGATTCACTGATACCAAAAGGATTGAATCATTGAAATGATCTGATGTACCTTTATTAATTGGTTTAACAATGATGCTTAACAATAAGGTTTAACAACAGTGATGATGTGCACCACATATATATGTTGTGGCATGGCGACCTCAAATGCGGTTGCATGTTTCTACCACTAAGTTGAATAAAGCAGCACATCGGCAAGCAACATGTCACCAAGGTTACCTGGCTTTGGTAGAGTAAGGGCCATTCATGTGTGTTGTCAGCCATAGTAACTGGTTGGCAGCCGTTTAACGTTCAACTGGTTCAGCCGTTCTCGGGTCGGCTCTTATCGGGAGTAGGCAAAGTGTTGGGTGGGTGTCTACTCCTCGTGTTCCAGGACAGGCTTTGTGCATGTCTCTGGAGGCCTATAAAAAGTCTAGTACTCCAGGTGGTCTGGGGGCGTAGTTGCTACCTGGAAGTTGGAGCAGCAGAGCTGAGGAGAGAGCATTTGCCCCCAGAGTCTTTAGGGAAGCCTATACCATACTGTACTAGGAGAGTACAGCGCTGGTGGTGCTGGACATTAGGTCCAGACCTCTGAGATTAGAGAGGGTTGCTAATTGTGTTTAGGCCGTGGCCAGACAGTCTGAGGTTTCTGGTTGTTTGTTTTCTGTACTATAAACCGTGCTGAATAATAAAGCTGGCTGAGGCCAGTTTAAAACAGAAGCCTGCTGTCGGAGTGCCTTACGTTGGTGTGCCAACCGTTCTACCAAAGGACAGGGTTCCGTGAGCAGCAGACTTGTCCATTCACCTTTCCTTCAATTATACAAAGTTTTCCAGTGCTATATGGTGAAAAACAGACCCACACCATGATGTTCCCACCTCCAAACTTCATTCCAAACTTGGTTTGGTGTTTTTGGGGTAATATACAATTCCTGTTGGCCTCCAAACATGGCATCTAAAGAGTTCAATTTTGGTCTCAATTGGCCAGACTACATTCTCCTAGTATTTTGGAGGCTTGTCATAGTGTTGTTGAGAAAACTTTAAACACACCTGAACATGCTTTTTGTTCAGTAAAGGAGTCTGGCATGGTGAGCATGCACACAGGCAATTAAGACTGATTGCACTACTTATTGTTTCACCAGAAAGAAGGCTGACTACAGCCTTAGGAAATTGGTGGGCCATCATTTACATATGAATGGAGCACTGGTTGAGGAATCCTCTACATGTCTTTGGATTGCTGACTGATGCAGCATTGGCCCCGAGGATGGAGTGGGAACCATAGCAGGTGGAGCGACAACAAACGAAGATGCAGCTGTGGTCGCGGGCAGACGAGCAGCAAGGTTCTGCATCATAAGGACGAGTAGAGGCACCTTGGCAGAATCCATGGCGAGAGTATACTGTCACGGATGTAGGTGGATTCACTGGACCACTGCAAGCGATGCTATAAGCCACGCCAGGAAGCGGAGTCTAAGCAGCGCCTGATATTCATCAGAGCCCGCCGCAAAGCGGGTTGGACTTGCTGCTGTGGGGAACTACCAGGTCTATACCCCTGATGTGACTTGCTTGCGGTGTCAGCTGGGTTGCAGCGTGGTACAAAATCATAAGACAGAGACGTAGTCGGGGACAGTCGGTAAGGTCTGGGTTTGGGCAGGCAGCAGGCATCGTGGTCAGGAAGCGAAAGCAGGAATAACTGGTACACAGGAAGACAAGAAATCACTCCTACACTCTCTGAAACGCACCACAAAACACCAATATTCTGGTAGAGAGTGTAGGAGGAGTCTAGAAGATATAGGGTCAGCGCCCAGCAATTAGCCAATTACCAGCGCGCTGGCCCTTTAAATTCAGAAAAGCTGCAGCGTGTGCACCCTAGGGAGCAGGCACGCACATGCCGGCTCACAGCAGAGTGGAGACAGGAAGCTGGAGCATGGCTGAGTGAGTATTTGGCTGGGCATAGTGAGGGAGAACGGGTTCCGACACACTCCATGACAACGACTCTTCTGATAATTCTTTTCATTCCTCTATCTGAAATCTTGCGGGGAGCACCAGGTCATGTTAGGTTTATGGTGAAATTATGTTATTTCCATTTCCAGATTATGGCCTCAACAGTGCTCACTGGCACCTTCAGTAGTTTAGAAATTCTTCTGTATTTGCAACAATAAGGTTGCAAAGGTCTTCAGACAGCTCACTGGTTTTACCCATAATGAGATGTTTCTTGTGTGGCACCTTGTTAATGATACTTTTATAGGCCATCAGTTGAACTAGCTGTTATTATTTTTCACTAAGTGACAGGATTGCTTTCTAATTACTGATAGATTTCAGCTTTTGTTATGAGTTTTCATGGCTTTTTGCCCCTCTTTTTCTTCATGTGTTCAATCCTTTTTTCCTGTGTCATTTCTCATTATAACCCATAACTTAATTTATGGACATCTATGGTTTAATTTATTTGCCTAGGTGGATTGGATGGGTTTTTACCAACATTTGGTGAGAATTTCATGTCAATAGCACCTTTTAAAATATACATACTTACTTAGAAAATTGGTGACGTGTTCAGTACTTATTTCACCCGTTGTATGGGCATTCAATACATGTTTTTTTTTGCATAAAGGATTAGTTTTCCAATATAAAAAATAACATTTCTAAAATGTTTAATCAGATTGGTTTATTATTGCTTTTATATGGTGTGGCCAGAGGCAGAAATATTGCTGTGATGAAGAACCTCTTTAAGGTTTTAAGTGCTTTTCTCATCAAAATAATTAGCTTTTATCATGTAGGGAAAGGTTATTGATGACTATTACCAAATACATTGCTGTTTTGATTTTACTTTATCCAGGAGATACATGAGATTTTATCTAATGTTAGTGTACACACGTTTCTCCAGGTTACTGACCACCTATCTCTGCTCTCTCTCCTCTCTCATTGCCCCAAGCTGCCATCGACAATGGTAAGTCTCTCCCTGCTGAGTCTCATCTCTAGCAAAGGAATCTGTTTGTCAAAATGAATGACAAGTTTTAACCCTTTGGAGCTCTGTAGCCTTGGGCACTACAGATTATAAACCTGCACTCATGTTATTGTAAAAGGATCAGCTAGGAATAGCAGAGGTGATAAGCCAATCACTGCTATAGAGCCACCCACAGCCTGACCAGAAAGTGTGAGTCTGAAACTGGCTCTGTGAGACAGCATGGTAAGAACACCCCTTTAGGGACATGAGATGTGGATTTTTACAAAGCAATGATTTAAACTGGGAGCTGACAGTGGATTTCTGGGGCTACCACTCAAAAAGGTACTTAAACATACTTAATGGCAGGATCTGCTGAGGAATACTCTCTGTTATATAAAATGTGAACAGTTTGTCCTCAAAGTGCTAGAAATAATCCTGGAGAGGACTTATATTATTCCTGCAGCTAAAGGGAACAGCTAAGGGGTCCAATGTGACCCCTACATAGCTGAAATGTTTGTCATACTGTAAAGACGAATTTGTTCACACTGCAGGTGTTAGGAGGCATATCTGGTGCTGAGATAGACAATATTTTTGTGGTATGGGTGAATGTTATGGTATTGAAAAAGAGAAAAAAAACAGGTTACCCTTGTTGTATAGAACAGCACGGAACACGCAGGCTATGCGGGCATTGACAGCAATCAAAAGGAGAACGTCCAGCTGTACTTGAAAATGTAGATAAAATCCACGTTTATTGAGAATGGTTAAAAGACTAGGACATCCAGAAAAAAAATCGTTTCAGGCCATAGACATGTTGGCCCTTAGTCGTAGCATGTTACAATGAAGGAGTGTGAACATTTATATAGCAACATCAATCAGTATAATTAGAACAACATGTAGAACAATTAGTATGGACACACAAACCAAACCAAACAACGCGAGACACAAAGAGAGAGTCTGTGTGCTGCCGGAGTGACGTAAGATTCAATGACGGGACACAGTCGATAATCCCTGTGTGACTGTGGCTCTAGCATCAGAGAGATGTCTTCTGATGTGGTCTTTGAGTTTACACATCGTGCAGCCGACATATTGAACACGGCAATGTAAGCACGATACAAGGTAAATAACATAATGTGTGTTACAATTTATATATTGTTTAAAAGCATATTCTTTGTTAGTTTGAAAGGACTTGAATGTACATGACTGGAATAAGATACCACAACAAATACATCGGCTGTGTCCGCTTCTAAAACAACCCCCGTAACGCAACCAAGTGGGACCACTCGAAGGACTACGAAATAGACTGGGTTAAAAACGTTGTCTTAGTGTAGGGGCTTTTCTAGCCACACATTTAAAACCATTTGAATGATATGGTATCTCCTATTGAATTTCATGCAGAGTGGGATAGCTGAATTCCATAGTTACAGTTCACCATAGTCCACTTGCAGTTTTAAGATATCCTGGTACAGCTCAGAGGAAGAGAGATATTTACAGATTAATATATGAAATCCACAGATAGAAACAATCTGTTACTTTTCAAAAGTAATCGTACATGGATGATAGATTTGATCCCCTGCAGAGAGAAACTAGAGTGAGACATATGTGTGATAAATTTGTCAGTGGAGGTTATCCAAGGTGACAAATAAATAGACACAAAAAGAGATCGGACATGACATTTAGTCAATTAGTCAGGAATGGAAGGTTAGCAAGGTTGAGAGGATGTCTTCTGTCTCTACATTTGGATGCATAATGCTAAAATTTCCAAAATCATATGAAAGGACAGAGGGAATGTGAGGTTATTAAAACTCCATTGGTTATGACTCATTGCAGGATTGGTAAAATGTGATGTGGGTAGTTAGAAGAGGGATACTGAAATGTTAGCATCCTGATAAAAGCAAATTTCCAGCATTTCAATTGCAGAAATTGTTGCAAAATGTTAAATATTAAGACTTTTAGGCACCCTTAAATTAGTCAACAATACTGATTTAGACTATATAATATATATAATCCGATGCTCTTGTTCATTTATGTACAATGTAGAGAAGATCACTTTGACACTCTTGTTGAGAAGAATCATAATTTAAGTCTGTTAAGATTTAGAAATTTATTCTATTTCACCATTAAAAAGGCAAAATTTACTGACATTTAGGGAAGAAAAGTAAATCCAAAGTGATTAAATATAGGAGTACAAAATTGTTGCTGCCAGAGATAAGTAATAGTTGCAGTTTGTACAATGGATGCTGGCAAATTACTTGTTATTGCCATTTATTTGAGTGAAATTTTATAGACCAAATATACACTTATGTGTCATAGACACTCTTAAACCCACTTCCAATGACTATAATTGTGTATGTACAACTTCACTTTCATTCTAATATTTAAAATAATCCCACTCCATTAACTGAAATTAAAACATAATTCCCGCACCGACCCTCAGATGTATAACTTTCTCTTTTATTGTCTGTTTAGTTATATAAATGTTCATATTTCTCATATTCCTCATCTGCAGTTACAGTGCATAAATATAGGGTTATGTGCAGAAATATAATTAAAATGTAGCACAAAGCACCCAACATGTTTCACTGATAAGTGCCGTCCTCAGGGGTACAGAGGCAATGGCCTGAGATGCCAGTCATCACTAGTATATATAAGACCATGAATCCCACCTCCACTATATTAGACTAGTCAGAAGATATGTGGAAACTAAGCCTTCAAGGATGTAATAATGATAGGTTTGCCATCCAGTAAACTACCATTACATCATTACCATGTGTGAGGTCTTCTATGTACAAGCAGGGGAGATACACAGTATCTCACCAAAGTGAGTACACCCCTCACATTTTTGTAACTATTGTATTACATTTTTTCATGGAATAGCCATGAAGATTTGACACCTTGATACAATGTAAAATAGTGAGTGCATAGCTTATATAAGTGTAAGTTTGGTTTGCCCTCAAAATAACTCAACACACAGTCATCAATGTCTAAACCGCTGGCAACAAAAGTGAGTACACCCCGAATTTAAAATGGATAAATTGTGTCCAGTTTGCCATTTTCCCTCCCTTGTTAGTATTACAAGGTCTCAGGTGTGAATGGGGAGTGGTTGTGTTAAATTTAGTGTTATGGCTCTCACACTCTCTCATACTGGTCCCCATCAACATGGCAGCTCATGGCAAAGAACTCTCTGAGAATCTGAAAAAAAGAATAGTTGCTCTACAAAAAGATAGTCTAAGCTATTAGAAGATTGCCAACACCCTAAAACTGATCTGCAGCACAGTGGCCTAGACCATAGAGCAGTATAACAAGACAGGTTCCACTCAGAACAAGCCTCGCCATGGTCAACCAAAGAAGTTTATTACACGTACTCAGCGTCTTATCCAGAGATTGTCTTTTCAAAATAGACGTATGAGTGTTGCCAGCTTTGCTGCACAGGTTAAAGGGGTGGGTGTTAGCCTGTCAGTGCTCAGGACATACGTCGCACATTGCATCAAATTAGTCTGCATGGCTGTCAGCCCAAAAGGAGGCCCATTCTAAAGATGATGCACAAGAGAGCCAGCAAACAATTTGCTGAAGACAAGAAGACTAAGGACACAGATTTCTGTAGTCTGAAGAGACCAAGATAAACTTATTTGGTTCAGATGGTGTCAAGCGTGTGTGATGGCAACCGTGTAAGCAATACAAAGACAAGTGAGTCTTGCCTAGAGTCAAGAATGGTGGTGGAAGTATCATGGTTTGGGGTTGCATGAGCGCTGCCGACTCTGGGGATCATGGGAACCATGAATGCTAACATGTACTGTGACATACTGAAGTAGAACATGATCCCTTTCCTATGGAAACTGGGCCTCAGGGCAATATTCCAACATGATAATGACCCCAAACACACCTCCAAGATGACCACTGCCTTGCTAAAGAAAATAAGGATAAAGGTGCTGGACTTGCCAAGCTTGTCTCCAGACCTAAACCCTATTGAGCATCTGTGAGGCATACTACAACGTAAGGTGGAGGACTGCAAGGTCTCTAACATCCACCAGCTCCATGATGTCGTCATAGAGGAGTGGAAGAGGATTCCAGTGGTGATCTGTGAAGCTCTATTGAACTCCATGCCCAAGAGAGTTAAGGCTGTGCTGGTAAATAATGGTGGCCACAGAAAATATTGACACTTTGGGCACAGATAATTTTCACTTAGGGGTGTACTCACTTTTGTTGCCAGTGGTTTAGACATTGATGGCTGTGTGTTGAGTTATTTTGAGGGCACACCAAATTAACACTGTTATACAAGCTGAACACTGACTACTTTACATTGTATTAAAGTGTCATATTTTCAGTGTTATCCCATGAAAATATAAAATACAATATTTCCAAAAAATGTGAGGTTAGATACTGTAGTTTGTTGCAAGATTGTAGTTGTGTGCTGCTGTCTCCAAATTCTGGGAGGGCTGTTCTTCAGGTGTGTGGTGATATGACATTGCTCTAAGTCTAGGATATTGTGCTGTTCTGCTACTACATATTTGATAAGCTGCCAAAATGTCACAGTGAGATTTTTGAAAGCAATAAATTAGTAGCAGACCTTTATTTTTAGATACAGTTAATCAGACATTTCACAACTGCCTAAGCTGACTAAAACAAACATTATGAAGTAAGAATTGTAGAGTTATAGAAACACTAGTCATCTGAAATATCAAACTTACGTTCATTCAATATTGTAGAACAACTCCAAATTCAGAGTAACTAGTGAAACATAAAACATTCCAATAAGTCTTCGTCAAAAGTTATCTTCAAGAAAGATAAGCTATTTTCTACAAGCCATTTGTTTAGTCAAATCAGTGTTATGACACTCGAAAAAAGGAGTTCTGGAATATGGTAGCAAATGCCCCAGACCAATGTAGATAACAGTGAGGTGTGGAGGAGATCATCTGCAAGTGATGTGCTGTATTTGGGGATATGGAGTCATTGACTGGGTCAGAATAAATGGAACTCTAAAGGCCAAGAAGAAGAGCCTCTTCCGTCGCTCATTACCAAATTCATATTTCAGCAAAACAATGTTCTAAAAAAAAACATAACCAAGTTAATAAAGATCTGTATTCAATTTAAAGAATATGAGTTAATCACTAAATGGCCTCCACAGAGCACTGATCTCAGTACTAGTGTTGCTTAAACTGTCCTTTTCTGGTTCGATACAACATTTTTACCCGAACCCTTATGCTAACCGTAACCATAATCCCCTTTTTATTGATTTGGAATGGTTAACTTATGGTCTGGTAGAGTTCTTAGTTCAACATCACTTCTGGTTGGGCCTCACATTAGGGAAACCGAGAACATCGCTATACTGGAAGTTAACCCTCACATAGTAGTAGAAATCTTTAATCCTCTTTTTGGTTAGGTTTACAGGTGTTGTTAATATTAACACCAACAAGAGAGAAGAATTTGTCTGAAGGCCTTAATTTTTATTTATTACAAAATTTTAAAACAAGGGTAAAGGACACCCAAATAGGAAACCACATATGACTAAACAGCTCTAGAAATATTAATTTGATCCTTAGGTTCAGAACATATAACATATACACCATATAGATTTGAATCATAGACAAGGTAACACCCTGTTCCAGTAATATCACACAACATATTAAGTCATAGATTTCAAGATGAGGTAAGGTAGCCTAAATGCCGTGCATTCCTGAAGAAGCAACAAACGTGAAACGCGTGTTGGGGTGCCAGACTAACCACAGCATTATGAGTATGTGTCTCTGACCAACTTATCATTACTATAATGCATTTACAGTAGGTTAATGTAGAAGAGAAGTTGATACAGCGAAGTTGGGTTATGTTCCGTTAAAATCCCAAAATTTTTTATTGGTTTTACAGAATAAAATTCATTGCAAATCCAAACAATGGCACATCCCCTTAAAAAATATATCAGCCTTTGGCACATCCCCTTTGGCCTTTGGCCTTTGGCTGATATATTTTTTAAGGGGATGTGCCATTGTTTGGATTTGCAATGAATTTTATTCTGTAAAACCAATAAAAAAAATTTGGATTTTAACGGAACATAACCCAACTTCGCTGTATCAACTTCTCTTCTACATGGAGTGTTTGCTACGCCATCTCCAGGCGGGATACAGATGGGAATGATCCGTATGCTGACACTATATGGGTGAGCTGGCTTATGTATGTATATTTGTTTTCTTGTATTTACAGTAGGTTACCTCATATTGAAATCTATTACTTAATATGGTGTCTGTTTATCCCATTTGATATTTCTGTAACAGGGTGTTACCTTGGCTATGATTGAAATCTACATGGTATATAAGTTATGTTGAGTTATATGAGGCACTATGTTCTGAACCTAAGGGTCGAATTAATATTGGTAGAGCTGTGTTAGTCATATCTGGCTTTTCTATTTGGGCATGATATGTCCCTGTTTTTAATTCTTGCAATAAATAAAAATTAAAATGTTTATGGCAAATTCTGCAGTAATCACAGCCGCCACCTGCACAGCACAGGCAGCGAATGAGACAATGCAACCGATATACGCTGATACCAGCCACTTAGCCCACTGAAGGCAGCGGCCCAAGAACCCAAGATAGATAGGCATATAATAGAGCCCCCAGTATATATAGGCAAGTAACAGGGCCCAAGTATAGACAGGCAGGTAACAGGGTCCAAGTATAGATAGGCAAGTAACAGGGCCCAAGTATAGATAGGCAGGTAACAGGGCCCCCAGTATACATAGGCAGGTAATAGGGCCCCCAGTATACATAGGCAGGTAAAAGGGCCTCCAGTATACATAGGTAAGTAATTGGGCCCCCCAGTATACAAAGGCAGGTAATAGGGCCCCCAGTATACACAGGCAGGTAACAGGGCCCCCCAGTATACATAGGCAGGTAATTGGGCCCCCAATATACATAGGCAGGTAAAAGGGCCTCCAGTATACATAGGTAAGTAATAGGGCCCCCAGTATACACAGGCAGGTAATTGAGCCCCCAGTATACAGTACAAAGGCAGGTAACAGGGCCCCACAGTATAGATAGGCAGGTAATTGGGCCCCCAATATACATAGGCAGATACTAAAGATGGCTGAGAGCTTGATTAGAGCTATCAGTTTCCAAAGGACCGTGTTGCTGAAGAGCTAGACTATTTAGACAAGGGCAATTGCTTTTCTTGTCTATAAATTTATTAAGTACACATTACGCGTTTCGCCAATATCTCATCGGCTTTCTCAGATTCTGAGGAAGCCGATGAGATATTGGCGAAACGCGTAATGTGTACTCTCAGCCATCTTTAGTATCTTCTATCCTTGGCGTCCCTCGTGGAGCCCTGAGTGGGAACGTGCCGGAGCAGCTATATCTCTTTTGTATTGGCGAAAGGTGCCAGACATACGCTTATGCGAGCTGTACCGTGGATCTGTACAGCCACAAAAGGTGAGCACCTGACCAATTGTCCTCGTCACTAATTTGTCTTGTAGTGAATTCAACTGCGCTCTTTGTCCTCAGCTACATATGTTCACCTAACGATACGCCACAATCGGAGGGGAACATCTATCTACTCAATATACATAGGCAGGTAACAGGACCCCCAGTAAACATAGGCAGGTAATAGGGCCCCCAGCATAGATAGGCAGCTAACAGGGCCCCCAGTATACAAAGGCAGGTAACAGGGCCACCGGTATCCATAGACAGGTAATTGGACCCCCAGTATATACACACAGGTAATAGGGCCCCCAGTACAGATAGGTAGGTAACAGAGACCCCAGTATAGATAGGCAGGTAATAGGGCCCCCAGTATACACAGGCAAGTAATAGGGCCCCCAGTATACATAGGTAGGTAATAGGGCCCCCAGTATAGATAGATAGGTAATAGGGCCCCCAGTATAGATAGGTATGTAATAGGGTCCCCAGTATAGATAGGTAGGTAATAGGGTCCCAGTATAGATATAGGTAGGTAACAGGGCCCCCAGTATAGATAGGTAGGCAATAGGGCTCCCAGTATAGATATAGATAGGTAATAGAGCCTCGCGTATAGATAAATAGATAATACGGCCCCCAGTATAGATAGGCAGGCAATAGGGCCCAAGTATAGATAGGCAGGAAACAGGGCCCCCAGGACAGATATGCAGGTAAAAGGACCCCCAGTATACATAGGCAGGTAAAAGGGCCCCCAGTATACATAGGCAGGTAATTGGGCCCCAAGTATACATATGCAGGTAATTGGGCCCCAAGTATACATATGCAGGTAATTGGGTCCCCAGTATACATATGCAGGTAACAGGGGCCCCAGTGTACACAGACAGGTAACAGGGCCCCCAGGATACATAGACAGATAATTGGACCCCCAGTATATACACACAGGTAATAGGGCCCCCAGTACAGATAGGTAGGTAACAGAGACCCCAGTATAGATAGGCAGGTAATAGGGCCCCCAGTATACACAGGCAAGTAATAGGGCCCCCAGTATACAGAGGTAGGTAATAGGACCCCAGTGTAGACAGGCAGGTAATAGGGTCCCCAGTATAGATAGGTAGGTAATAGGGTCCCCAGTATAAAAAGGTAGGTAATAGGGTCCCCAGTATAGATAGGCAGGTAACAGGGCCCCCAGTATACACAGGCAAGTAATAGGGCCCCCAGTATACATAGGTAGGTAATAGGGCCCCGAGTATAGATAGATAGGTAATAGGGCCCCCAGTATAGATAGGTAGGTAATAGGGTCCCCAGTATAGCTAGGTAGGTAATAGGGTCCCAGTATAGATATAGGTAGGTAACAGGGCCCCCAGTATAGATAGGTAGGCAATAGGGCTCCCAGTATAGATATAGATAGGTAATAGAGCCTCACGTATAGATAAATAGATAATAGTGCCCCCAGTATAGATAGGCAGGCAATAGGGCCCAAGTATATATAGGCAGGAAACAGGGCCCCCAGGACAGATAGGCAGGTAAAAGGACCCCCAGTATACATAGGCAGGTAAAAGGGCCCCCAGTATACATAGGCAGGTAATTGGGCCCCTAAGTATACATAGGCAGGTAATTGGGCCCCAAGTATACATATGCAGGTAATTGGGTCCCCAGTATACATATGCAGGTAACAGGGCCCCCAGTGTACATAGGCAGGTAACAGGGCCCCCAGGATACATAGACAGATAATTGAACCCCCAGTATATACACACAGGTAATAGGGCCCCCAGTACAGATAGGTAGCTAACAGAGCCCCCAGTATAGATAGGCAGGTAATAGGGCCCCCAGTATACACAGGCAAGTAATAGGGCCCCCAGTATACATAGGTCATACATGCCAACTCTCCCGTTTTTGGCGGGGGGGTCCCGCTATTTGGGGTCCCCTCCCGCCCTCCCGGGGGAGTTGGCATTCCTCCCGCGCCTGCAGCGGCGGGGTCCTTTAAATTACGCGGCGCAAGAGTAGCGCTGGTGCGCTATCTTGCACCGCCGGACCGCTCTCTACAGGCGGGTGATGAAGCGGCCGCAGCGGCTCGCTCACCCGCCCGCGTCTCACTGTGCGGGATGGAGGCAGGAGGGATCGCTCCCTCCCTCCCTCCTCCCCCTGTATGTACGGCGCCGGTGTGTGCGCCGCACATACAGTCAACGGCGCAGGGGGAAGTGAACGCGCGGCCTGCTCTCACTTCCCCCGCGACTCCTGAAGAGATCGGGCAGGAGCATGGCCGCGCTGCAGGAGCCTGGTAAGGTAAGTGGATTTTATTATTGATTTTTTATTAGCTTTAGGGGGCTCTACCTGGCTAACAGAGAGGGCAACTACCTGGCAACAAAGGGGGCACTACCTGGCAACAAAGGGGGCACTACCTGGCTAACGGGTGGGGGCACTACCTGGCTAACAGATGGGGGCACTACCTGGCAACAGAGGGGGCACTACTGGCAACAGAGGGGGCACTACCTGGCAACAATGGGGCACTACCTGGCAACAATGGGGGCACTACCTGGCTAACAGATGGGGGCACTACCTGGCTAACAGATGGGGCACTACCTGGCAACAGAGGGGGCACTACCTGGCAACAGAGGGGGCACTACTTGGCTAACAGATGGGGGCACTTACCTGGCTAACAATGGGGGCACTACTGGCACCAGAGGGGGCACTACCTGGCAAACAATGGGGCACTACCTGGCAAACAATGGGGGCACTACCTGGCAACAATGGGGCACTACCTGGCAACCAATGGGGACTACTACCTGGCAACCCAATGGGGGCACTTACCTGGCTAACAGATGGGGCACTACCTGGCTGACAATGGGGTCACTACTTGGCTAACAAGAAGGGGGCACTACTTGGCTAACACTTGGGGCACTACCTGGCTAACAGATGGGGCACTACCTGGCAACCCGAGGGGGCACTCCTGGCAAAAAGAGGGGGCACTTCCTGTCTAACAGATGGGGGCACTACCTGGCTAACAGAGGGGGCACTACCTGGCAAACAGAGGGGGCACAACCAGGCAACAGAAGGGGCACTAAACCCGGCAACCAATGGGGGCACTACCTGGCTAACAGATGGGGCAACAACATGGCTAACAGATGGGCACTACCTGGCCCAACAATGGGGGCACTACTTGGCTAACAATGGGGGCACCCACCTGGCTAACACAGGGGGGCACCTACCTGGCTAACAAAGGGGGGCATCTACCTAGCTACAAATTTGGCTCTACCTGGCTACAGAGGGGGCATCTACTGGGCTACAAGGGGGGATCACCAGCCTGTAAAAGGGGGACTACCTGGTTATGGGGGGCTACTACCTGGCTATAAGGGCATCTACCTGGCTTTCTTCCAAAGCGGTTATGCAGTTAGGTGGAGTGGGTGTGGCTTTTTGAAGGGGCGTGGCATACCGACAAGATGGGCCGCGCGCCGCCCACTAGAGTCTCCTGCTTTTTCATTTTCAAAAGTTGGCAACTATGACATAGGTAGGTAATAGGGCCCGCAGTGTAGACAGGCAGGTAATAGGGTCCCCAGTATAGATAGGTAGGTAATAGGGTCCCCAGTATAAATAGGTAGGTAATAGGGCCCCCAGTATAGATAGGTAGGTAATAGGGCCCCCAGTATAGACAGGCAGGTAATAGGGTCCCCAGTATAGATAGGTAGGTAATAGGGTCCCCAGTATAAATAGGTAGGTAATAGGGTCCCAGTATAGATATAGGTAGGTAATAGAGCCCCGAGTATAGATAAATAGGTAATAGGGCCCCCAGTATACATAGGCAGGTAACAGGGCCCCCAGTATAGATAGGCAGATAACAGGGCCCCCAGTATACATAGGCAGGTAACAGGGCCCCCAGTATAGATAGGCAGGAAACAGGGCCCAAAATATAGATAGGCAGGTAAAAGGACCCCCGGTATACATAGGCAGGTAAAAGGGCCCTCAGTATACATAGGCAGGTAACAGGGACCCCAGTATACATAGGCAGGTAACAGGGCCCCCAGTATACATAGTCAGGTAATTGGACCCCCAGTATATACACACAGTTAATAGGGCCCCCAGTACAGATAGGTTGGTAACAGAGACCCCAGTATAAATAGGCAGGTAATAGGGCACCCAGTTTAGATAGGCAGGTAATAGGGCCCCCAGTATACACAGGCAAGTAATAGGGCCCCCAGTACAGATAGATAGGTAATAGGGTCCCCAGTATAGACAGATAGGTAATAGGGCCCCCAGTATAGATAAGTAGGTAATAGGGCCCCCAGTATAGACAGGCAGGTAATAGGGCCCCCAGTATAGATAGACAGGTAATAGGGTCCTCAGTATAGATAGGTAGGTAATAGGGTCCCAGTATAGATATAGGTAGGCAACAGGGCCCCCAGGATAGATAGGTAGGCAATAGGGCTCCCAGTATAGATATAGATAGGTAATAGGGGTAATAGGGGTGTAATAGGGGTGTATAGATAAATAAAAAAACGTTATTCTTCCATTAATGTTAATCACAGTATGCAAAATCAAAACAAAACCCGGGTGAAGTTAGTAAATATATAACATATTATTATTCATAGAGCTTGTCCCAAACAATTCGGGTCAGAGATCTTTGTCTAGGGAAACTTGCATAGCTCATATTAAATAAAACACCTGGTCCAATTAGGGTAGTGCCGAACCATTATATGTTTTTTTTTAGATAGGTAATAGGGCCCCCAGTATAGATAGGTAGGTAATAGGGCCCCCAAATATATAATTATATAATATATATATATATATATATAATTATATATATATATATATATATTTTTAAAAATATATATATATATTTTTATTATATAGACAGGAGCTCTCCACTCCACAGAACCTGTTGTTGAATAGTATTGATTCACAAACTATGTCTGGGAATAGGAGGGCCCCAAGCTGAAGTTTTGCACCAGGGCCCATGAGTCTTTAGCTAGGTGTGTCAATTATTATGTTTTGGGGAGGTATATAGCGCATTACACATTTTTGTGGTACCTAGCCCTGGAGAAGAATGGCGAACTTATGTTTTGGTTATTATTACTAATGGTCGAGGTTAGGATCAGAGTGAATAATTTCGGGTTTGGCGCGTCCAAAAAAACTAAATTTTTTTTCCAATTTTTGGTCAAACAGTTTTAAAAACCAAAACGGGGACAGGTTCTTGCAACATTTATGCTAAAATCAGCGCTCCGTGGAGGTTATTTGTTGAAAACGCCTTCCTTGGGTTTTCAAAAAGGTGAGTTAGCCCAGTTTGGCATGGACCAACAACACTTCCAGATTATAGGTGCCATGCAGTGGTAAGTTTATCCTTGCAAACCCATAAAAACTGAAAATGGTAGTCCTGTTTAAGCAAATCCTCTTTGCCGGCCACGCGTTGCTAAGTGCTCTGCTATACTCGGTACTTCCATAAAAGTAAATGAATAGGATGGCGCTAGCGCCGCCCACCTCATTCATATGCAGGTCTGGACCGCACTTAGCAATCACACGAAGAGGATTTTCCGAAACGGGATTACCCCTTTAAAAGGTTTAGATTTACTGCTGTGGTCAATTTTTTTCATCAAAATTCAGTTTGAGCTGACCTGATTCTAATTGTTTGGATTTTTGGTTTGACATTTTAAGGCTATAATTTTAGAGATAGGCAATTTCTAAAAATTCGATTCGGTGACTTACCCGAATTTTCCGCAAAATTGTTTGGCCCCCGAATTGCTTCGTAACGAATCGCGTTAAAAAACACTATTTCCGGCTGCCCCGGGGCCTGTAGGGGGTTGTAGAATGTTGTGCCATGCTTAAATTTTAGAGGGGGCTTGGTTTGGTCTTCATCAATGTTGTGTTTTTAGACACGCACTGACTGCCGCCCCCTTGAATTTTTCACTATAAAATTCCCCGGCCCCCTTTAAAAGGGCAAAACTGACCAAAAAACTGAAGCGGGAATGTTGCTGATAAAGTCATGCCAGGAAAGCTGGGGGAAAAAACAAACTGAAGCTCCCTTGGCAAATCGTAAGAGTGTGGGTGACGGCGGCACCACGCAGCAGCATGGGTCAACAGTAGCACATGACTTTGGAGGTGGGAAAAAAGGAGTGGCCCGATGGGACAAGAACATTGTGGAGGTCAGGCAGCAGCAGCTGAGGGAGACAGTGGCACAATCACATTCTGGAGGTGGAAAACATATAGGCACAGAGTGCCACAAAGCAGAGATTGGGGGTGGGCAGCACAGCATGGGTGAGAGTCGAAAAAAGACACGGTTGGAGGGCACGGCATCAAAAGCAGCAAGGGGATGAGGTCAGACAGTGCACAAAAACAGAGTTGGGGGGTGGGTGGCAAAAACACTACCCGGTAAAAATGGGCGGCTGATGGGGAAATGTAGCAGATGGGGCATCAGGTGGGTGGGCGGCATCAAATAGGCCTAGGAGGTGTTTTGAACTCAGACTAATTTTCCCGTTTGGGTTTGGGGGTCATGGATGTGTAGCTGAAGCCTAAGGATTTGGGTGTGGAAATCGGCCGACCCACGCCTGATTATCTTGACAAAGGTTAGTCGTTTCCCCATTTCCCGGGAAAAGCGGGTTCCCTTGGGGTAACGATGGCCCCCACCGCACGAAAAACCCGCTCGTTTCCACTACTGGCCGGGCGGACATCTTTTCCCACTGCAAACTCGGAATTTTTGGGCCCCACAACCCCATTTTGGGGCTGCCCAGTTTTCCAGTGGGTCTTCTAACGGGGTGGCAGAGTCTGTCCCAAGTAGGCAACCTGTTGGTTCAGGGACTGCTCCAGTCCTGTGCTGCTGTGGCGACTGCCCTCCTCCTAGGCGGGTGAAGGAACTGCCCCTAGGACTCCAACTTTGGTTGCTGCTGATGGAGAGCTATGCTCCACCCCCCCCCCCCCCCACCTTCCCCCCAGCTGCGGAGTAGTACGTGGGGCTGAAAAACCCCCAGGTCAGACCTTCGAGGGGGACGATGCGGGAATGGGAGGGGCCAACTACACGGAGGATTTCCCAATATATTTGAGTTTTGTCCTCCCTCTGCACTGGGGAAAAAAAACTCCCATTTTGGACGGTACGGGGCCAATAGGGTGACCTCGCCCGGTGGTACTTTGGGGTCATAGCCCGGCAAATCAGCATTTTTCGGGCCTTGCACAGTACTCCGAGGGGGACCCCGCCTCCACTCCATGTTTTCTGCCCCGGGGTTTTCGGGCATCTGCCTTATCTTCCTCATCCCATCTACCCCCTCCAGCTGCTCCTGCTCCTCCGCCTTGTCCCCTGGTTAAAAAACCCACCATTTCCAGACAATCTTCTGCCCAAGCCCCCCTCCCCCAAAAACACCCCCCCGGGGGACTCTGTGGCCCGAGATGTATCGCCACTCTCATCCCCTGCCCAACAGTTTTTTCAGCTCTTTCCAGGACATGAAGCAGGGGAATGACTTTTATTCATCCAGTCCTGGCGACTGAAAAAAACTCCCCCTGAAGGGCCTCAAAAACGGCAGTTTTCAGTGAGCTGCCAGGCGACACAAGGTTAACAGGGGAGTATCTGTTCCCTGACATAAAAAAAATCGTTAATGGTTTTTCTTTTTCAACAGTCGGTCCAAATGTGCAGGCTGGAATTCCAACGGGGGAAATTTGCATATCAGTTGTTGGGGGGGCCTTCTCCGCTGCAACTCGGGGAGGGTTTCCTGGCTTTGTAGAAAGAATAAGTGCCACAGTTTCCTGGCCATTTTCAAATTTTCTGAAGATGGGGGAACTTCAGAACCTTTTTACAACCAGATTGAACATTTGCGCCATGCAGGGGGCATGGCCATCCCTCCTCGGTACGCGCGGACAAACCCTGTTACTCCCATTACCGTTTCCATGGTTCTGATTTTGGGTTGGGGCGGAGAAACCACCATCGATTTCTTGCTGCATGACCAGAGGGTTCCCCCCCTGTGTACTTCGTTTCCCAGGAAGGGTGTGAATTGCTGACACCCCCCTGTGCCCACACATGTGGTATGATGGGCATACTTGTGGAGGCTGAGAATGGTGGGGTGGTGGAGGGGAGGCGGGGCATTGGCCAGGAAACCCAGTTTTACAACGTGGAGGAGAAGCGGCTCTCCTTCCAAGTGTTGGTGTGCCCCGGGGAGGAAGCACATTCACCCTGGGGCCCAAAAGGACAAGTATGGCCCTGACCGTGTTCAGCCCAACTCCCCCCTGCCGTCACCTTTGGGAAAAACCGATAAGCCAAGGACTGGCCCCCTTCTGTTCCCAATTATTTATAATGTGCTGGTATGGGGTTTTTTGGAAAGAAATTCGTTGGAAATTCCCCCTCGGACAACCCCTTAGTTTTTCCGGGGTTTTCAGAGTCCACCCTTGGAAAGGAGGGACTGCAGTACCAACAACTGGACAGGAGCCATCACTTTGCACCCTTTGGAGGTTTGGGGCGCTATGTTGTCCTTTTTCAATCGCCTCGCTGAACACTCGGGGCCCATGAGTTGCGAGGAGCAGGAGATCGGACTGGGAGTTTATGCAAAGAG